>JASDQU010309205.1:7619-25464 GCA_032191745.1 Picea mariana
CAAGCGAAGTCCACATGTAGCAAGGTGACACCTAATTCATTAAAAATTGGCACACTTTCACTCATTCACACACAAAAGTCACTTATCACTCACATATTTTCTTCTTGAAATGTGGAGGTCAAAGTAAGTTTCCTCCAAAGGGATTCCAAAACACCCCACCCTTTTCTTGACAGAAATATCCACTCCCATTTAAATTCAACGAGGTTGGTTCACACCCCCATCCTCTCAAACCACTAAATCTAAATTTTTTCTAAAAACTCACTAGGTTTTCCTCCACAGGAGGTGCCAAAAGAAATTTTTTAGTCTAGGTAGGATTTCGGGGATAGGCATCCAAATAACTCCCCTTTATCTGGTTCTCACATTGTCAAAACCATAGAAGTTGTCAAATAGGGAACTAAAAATCCTCCAAGTCAAGTGTTCCTAACACCATAAGGTAGGGAGATACCCATGAAGGGTTGAAGGCCGAGGTCCAGTTGTTCTATGCATCCCCCCTTGAGGCACCCACCTCTTGGACGGGATCCAAACCGTGACCCATTTCTTAGGCCGAAAATCTAAATGTCGCACTTTGACCGAGGTACCTAGTGACCAAATTTTAGGACATCTACCTAGGTGGAAATTGTGGGCTTCAATTGCACCTTGATTGGATTTTGTGTGGCTATTGGGAAATATCACCAGCTCTTTTGGGATATGCCCCCTTTACCCCTCATTATAGCTGATTATTTCATCCTTCACTAGTTTCTCTTTCGGTAACTTCAAACCCCACTGTTGAGTACTATTGGAAGGTCTAGTGCTATTTGAGAGGAAGGAAATTACATATTTTAGGACACGAGCATTTGTTTTCTTTGATTCCCTACGCGGACAAAACCCACTTATCCACATATATGTTTCTTTTTCAAAAACACTTTATGTATGATGCAGTTCTGATTACATTTTGATTTGGATATATATATCGTGTAAAGTTCAAAATTTGCAACAAAGGTTCTTGTTTACCTTCTCTCATCACATTTTGCACACATCCACTCAGCTAGTCGGACATCATAGGGGACCCACATAACCCCCGTCATTCCAGATGCTTACTAAACCTCCCTCCTATTTTAGGGGGAGTTCCTAGTCTTTCCAACTCATTGGCACCACCTTCACACACTCCTGTGAGTGCTACTGTCTTAGGATCAACTTTGCTTGGTTCCACATTACTTAGGTCCACTTCCCAAGTCCCTTCATCCAATTGCTCTCCTTTACACGAAAGTGGAGGACCCACTTCCTCTCAAGGGTGGAGTACCAACCCACCTAGTCCCCCTGAAGGGTCAGGTTCACAACACACTTACACCATGGCTGGGGATAATCCTCCCCCCCCACTGCAGATGCCATATTTGGCCTTTCTTAACATACCATATCTAAGAAAAATCACCAATGATCCTATATTGCATGACCCCACATGGCCTACAATGCCCAACAAACTACCTTCAAACATCCCCAAGTTTGAAGGAAAGGCAGGAGATGACCCTGCCAACCATGTCATGACTTTCCACCTATGGTGCTCTTCCAACAGCATTATGGATGATTCCATCAAACTACGATTATTTCAATGCACACTCACTGGCCCATCAACCAAATGGTATGTAGATGAAAAATTAGGGTCCCATGCGACTTTCGAGTCCTTGGCCAAAGCATTTTTGACCTTCCTCCAATTACCAATCCACCATGACAATGGTATTGAACTACTCTCTAATTTCAAACAAACCTCAGCCACACATATCGTTGATCACATTCACGAGTGGTGTAGACGATGTAGTTTGTGCAAAGAAGAAACCACCAAACAATAGTGTCTTGACTAGTTTCTCAAATCACTTGTCTCTCTCCTCGGTAAAGATGTAGCTTCCACCTTCCCTCAATCTAAAGAATAATCCATCAGTAAGGCTCAACAATACGACCTCATCTATTCACAATCAGGGTACTTATACATAGTACTTCCTGACCTCCCCAAACCCGTGCCATTTGGTCAAGACAAACCCGGGATGTCTCACTCAGCAGACGGATTGATAGGTAATAACACACACCACAGTCCTCAACCCCAACCACCACCAATGTATGGCACACCTCAATATCCGTCAGTGTATGGGGGAACCTCTTATTACCCCCCACCCTCTTATCAATAGCCATACCCTGTTGCTATTCCTCTGCCCATCAGTGGGACACCACCGACACCCCCACTACACCCACCTATCTAGACAAGTTCTGGTACCCCCTCTACCTCAGCTTATACTATCAGTACTAGTGAAAGCACCATCCCTTCCTATGTACCTTATGGATCACAACCCCCATAGAATCTGTACTTTCCCTTTCCTGGTCCTCCACAACCCATGGCACCCCCACACCCTCACGCTGGAGTGAATTTTGTTCAACCCTCTCCTGTTCAACAATATCAAAATTTTGAACAGTTGAATATGACAAATCCGACCCATCCATCAAATAATGCCAAAATGAAAGGCAGAAATAGGAACAATAAGAACCCAGGCCAAGGCCGGAATCAACCCCAACAAAACCAAGCGGTTGGGGGCAACTAGAACCAAGGGAATCAAAACCCCTAGGGGGGCAATAACAACAGGCATCAAGGGAGAAATAACAATACTATCAAAGCCAATTTCCCTTGTGCCCTTTGCACTGAGTTCAATCACTATACTCATCATTGCCCCCAAATCACTGACTTCAAATGGTTGAAATACTCAGGCAGTCTACCACATCCTCTAGCACCACCTACCCCTCAGCAATCCCACAAAAATACATGCAACAACCCCCTCCAGCTGTGCTACAAAATCCTATTCCACACCAAGGTGTGATAAACACCGAACATGACATGCAGCCTACCCGACCTCAGTTGGGATAGTACCTCAATCCAAACAATCCAACAGATTGCATGATCCTCCTCACCAGTGAAGAAGAAATCCTTCTGCAAACACGTAATCTTCAATACCATGCACCCATTGAGTCCCCTCCCATTCCTCCAGAAACAATTCCCGCACCAATGGGACCACCATTGGTGATCTCTCGCCCTAACACAGAACCACCTCTTCACATCCCTCGCATCCCATTGCGCAGGAATGTCCACAACACACAGGCCAGGGCAGCTCATAATTACAGTTTGATTGATGACTTAGCACAATCCCCGGCTTCTATGTCAGTCTTAGAAGTCCTTCAGACTTGTCCCACTCAGCGGAAATCATTACTTTTTTCCTTAGGGGCAGTCAAACCTGCAGATACTCAACTCATTACATTTGATCTCGACAGCGGAGAACCTCACCTTCCCGCTTCGATCGCTTTTCAAATCCCAGTGAAAATACGAAACATTATAGTCCATCGGTGCATCATCGATGAAGGTGCATCCACATGAATTATGTCCAAATCTATATGGAAGAAACTTGGTTCCCCCGAACTCATACCCTCTGCCATTACCTTACAAGCTTATGAAGGAAGACCATCGTCTCCTAAAGGGCTCTTCCAAAGTGTCCCTGTAGAACTCAGGGGCAAGACTATTCTCATCAACATTGAAGTTATCGACACCCCACTTGATTATAATATCTTGTTCGGTCATAGCTACATGTACGCTATGAAGGCAATTGCATCTTCCGTCTTTCGAACAATGATGTTCCCCCACAATGGGAAGATCGTTACCATTGACCAAGTCTCACATTACGAGCCTAACCCTTCTGCCAACATCGATAACTTTCTTCCTCTCATCCACAAGAGTCATGATGCATACCCACTCATTGAAATGGGTCCTATAATTTTCAAAGATCCATCATTGTTAGGAACTTACCATGGAGCACTATTGCTCCTTCATCCTTCAAATCAAATATGCACTGTATCATCTAACGAAACTGACATAGAGGATACTCTTCCTCCTAGGGAGGCTTCTATCATATCTGACATCCCACTAGTCGCAAAGCTCCCCCCTCACGAGCCTCCTGCGAACGCGTCGACCCCACCAGTCCATGATTTTACCTCTCCCCAAGGCCAGATCCTAGTTTGGGAGATAGTTCCCCAAGCCATTACTCAAATCCCCTTCTTTTACCCTCCACCTGGCGTACAATCTTTCCAAGTAGCCGCAACGCTTACCCTCCCTAATATGGTGTTAGCAATTCCAATTTGGTATTTACATCCACCAGAGATAGTCCCTTGACCATCCCTTCCCCCCCAAATGGAAGAAATCAAAGCCGATATTGAAAAATTATGCACGGCTGGGTTCATCTACCCCATCGCCTATACCTCATGGGTTTCCAACCCTGTACCCGTTAATAAAAAACATGGCACTATCCACGTCTGCACGAACTTTCGTGACCTCAATCATGCACATCCCAAAGACAACTTTCCAATGCCTTTCATCGATCAAATTATCAATGACTRKGTAGGTCATAAGGCTCTATCCTTCATGGACAGTTTCTCTGGTTATAATCAAATCCAAATTCACCCAGTCGATCAATACAAAACCACATTCACTACCCCTTGGGGTACTTTTTCATATCGTTTCATACCTTTTGACTTAAAGAATGCTGGCATAGCTTTCCAATGGGCTATGACATACCATTTTCATGATCTAGCTCATATCATCCTCGCATACTTGGACGACCTCACATCTTGATCCAAGAAACGCACCCAACATCTTGATGATTTACGGATCATCTTCCAATGATGTCACCAGTACAACATCCGCTTGAATCCCCTCAAGTGCATTTTCTACGTCACTATGGGGCACCTCCTCGGATTCATCATGTCCCAAAGTGGTATTACTGTGGACCCCCTCAAAGTCCAAGCTATCACCGAAATTCCACCTCCCCGAAATTTACGTCAACTCTAGAGCCTACAAGGAAAATCTAACTTTCTACGGCGATTCGTACTACGCTGGGACACTCGCGCACACAATTTCCTTCACTTACTACACCGAGACATCCCATTTTACTAGGATGAACATGCCCAAAAGTCATTTGACGATCTTAAAATGGCACTTTCCAATGCCCCTTTAATTAGTGCACCTGACTATAATTGCGACTATATCCTCTACATATCAGCATCAACTATCTTAGTCGGAGGAGTTCTCGTTCAAATCGGTGAAGACGATCGTGAGCATGTCATTTATTATGTTATTAAAAACCTCTCAGGGCCACCCTTGAAGTATAAACATGAAGAGAAACTAGCCCTTGCAGTCATTCTTGTAGTCCAGAAACTGCATCATTACCTTTTGCTTTGCACAACTAAGGTCATAGCAGATTCCAACCCTATGCAATACTTACTCAGTCATCGGCAAATTAATGGAAAATTTTCTCGATGGATCATTATCCTTCAGGAGTACGATCTTGAATTCTCAACACCCAAGAGCAATAAATCCCTCGTCCTCGCCGAACTTGTCATGACCTTCCCCTCTGACACAACCAGTTCCCCCGTCAATACCGACTTTCCTTATGAACACCTCTTTTACATCACTTCAGATGATCCTTGGTATGACGACCTCCTCATCTACCTCCGAACTCAAAATTTTCGTAACCACCTTTCACGAGATGATCGTCATCACATTCTCCACCAGGCCCATCGCTACCTCCTCATCAGAGACATCTTATACCAACGAGGGGTCGACACCATTCTTCGTCGATGCCTGACCATTGAGGAGGCTGATAGAGTCTTGAATGAATGCCATAGTGGTGCATGTGGGGGCCATCTTTCAGGAATATCCACTACTCAGAAGATCATTCGAGTAGTTTACTTTTGGCCTACCTTGTTTCACGATTGCATTTATGCCGTGAAACGATGCGAGAAGTGTCAGCTTTACACCAACAAAGCCTGAGCACCACTTGCTCTTCTTCATCCAGTCATCACTGCTGGCCCTTTTTGTAAACAGGGCATCGACTTCATGACTTGTAATCCCCCCTCCAGCAATGGACACAAATACATCATTTTTTTCGTTGATTACTTCACAAAATGGGCGGAATCTATGCCCACCTTCAACAATTCCATTTACACCGCAGTGCATTTTTTCTTTAACCACGTCATATCCCACTTTGGAGTACCACTCCAGCTAGTTTTTGATCATAGTAAACACTTTGAGAATGAGATTTTCGTCAAACTCTCATCTCAATTAGGATTCTCCCATGAGTTTTCCTTACCATATTACCCTCAATCTAACGAACAGGTTGAAGCAGTTAACAAGGTCCTCAAGACCATGTTACAGTGCATGGTTAATAAACATAACACCAATTGGCATCATGTGTTATTTTCCATGCTATGGGCTTACCGTACAGCTGTGAAAATAGCCACTGGTTTCACACCATTTCATCTAGTCCATGGGGTTGAGGCCACTCTTCCCATCGAGTGCAAAATTCCCACCTTACGCATCGAAATTGAGCTATTACCCAACACTGCCCCAATGGAGCAGCGCTTGCTGAACTTAGAGTCCCTGGATGAAGATCGTCGATCTTAATTACAGAACAATGAGGCAGCTAAAAAATGATCAAAGGCCACCTTTGATCGACATGTCAACCTTTGCTCATTTCACGAAGGCGACCTCATCCTTGCTTATGATATCGCTCATGATACCTTTGGTCATGGAAAATTCAAGTCACTATGGCATGGCTCATACATTATCCAACATTGTCTCACCAAAGGCGCATACATCCTAGCCTCTCCTGAAGGCCTCTCTCTCAAAGAACCCATCAACGGGTTATACTTAAAGAATATTTATGCCTAAGCATAGCATTTCTACTTTAGGTTATTTCTTTTATAGTGTTTTAATCTTTTTTTCCATCCCTCACATCTAAACTATCATTTGTGCTATTGACAGATGCTTCTTCCACCAGCCTACCACATCGGTTACACCAATGGCACCAACCATTGGACACAAAATCTCGCTTCGGCAGCTTGGGCCCTCTATACCCCCTCACATGAAATGCTCCATTCGAGCGGCATATGTTTGGGTTCAGCCACCAACAACCAAGCTGGATACACTGTCGTCATTGGTATCCTCGTTGATGCCTAGCATCATCATATTCGTCACCTTAGCATCTTTCTCGACTCTCAACTAGTCGTTCTCCAACTTAACAATGTGTACCGCATCTACGATCCTTGCCTCTTTCACAAATACCTATAGGTTAGACTTTTATCTCGACATTTTGATTTCATTACATTTACACATATTCCAAGACAATTGAATCAAATTACAGATAACTTAGCTAACATTTTGTTAGACTGGCATATATCACATCAAGATACCTCTACACATACATAAACATATCAACAAACCTATCACAGCATATATAGATTAGACATCATCAACACATTAACAAAACACATGTAAACATCACATAGATCTCAAAATGTATACTCATGTATATATAAGATAGTCCACAAAGCCATCCAAATATTTACATACAAAAATACAAGTATCTGTAGGCCAGTGAAGCACCTCAGTACAAAATGGGCTCACCAGCCTATATACAAATATAAAAAAATACATAGAGAACCACTCAAGGTGCCTCTAGAGTACCACCTCCTACCCCTCCCTCAGGCAGTGGTCCCCCACCCACTATTGGTCCCTCTGGACCTGGAGGCAACCGTCTGGTCATAACAGCACCTACTACTACTGCTCATCGTACCACGGCCTGCCACAGTGGCAGAATCCCCACACACTACTCTAGGATGCCCTCATCTTGGATACGTGACCACATTCCCTCAGGCATGCCCTGTAGCACCGCCTCCAGGCAGCGGCGAATATCCTCAAATTCTGCTCCGACATCCACCGGAGGAGCATGTGATGGTTCGACTCTTGGGTCATCAAACCGGTGTCTCCTCGCTGCTCTCTCTAGCTCAGCTAGTCTCACCTTGGTGTCCTCATGCCGACATATCTCTCCTACCCGCGACCCTCCTCGCGGTGGTCTCCCTGACTCCTGGCGAATCGACGCCCTCAGCAACTCAACCTCGTGCCTGCAAGGTGCCACATCTGCACATACAAACAAACAATAGATAGTATCAACATCTATACCAAATACACATGTCATGCTATCTCAGAAACAAACAATATATATCAAACTCATCAACATACCTCGATGATCAAAAACCTCCCCCGGAGGTAACACCATGTTCGGATCATCCCGGAAGTCAACACCAGCATATGGGAACTACAATATCACCTATGGTATCTNACAATATATATCAAACTCATCAACATACCTCGATGATCAAAAACCTCCCCCGGAGGTAACACCATGTCCGGATCATCCCGGAAGTCAACACCAGCATATGGGAACTACAATATC
This sequence comes from Picea mariana, assembly GCA_032191745.1. Classification (NCBI taxonomy): domain Eukaryota; kingdom Viridiplantae; phylum Streptophyta; class Pinopsida; order Pinales; family Pinaceae; genus Picea; species Picea mariana. The sequence goes on from JASDQU010309205.1 coordinate 15,917, forward strand.
ACCTATGGTATCTGCCGCCACACCTGTGTCGCCTCAGCTGTGAATAAGTGGCCACCCTTGCCACCATCATGGTGAAGAAAAATTGTTGACCACCACCTCAGTCACAGCTCTCGCACCCCAGGAGTGCCCAATAAAATCCTAAGGTGCAACATAGGCACCCTCTCCAAAACCCAGGTCACTAGGATGGACCCAAAGGAAAACTCTCATGTATCAGTGGACCGACAATGGTCCAGCTACCCTACCATCCTAGCATGCAACGTAAGCCTCTAGGCAAAGTGCTCACTAGCCAGTACCCTCTCCATCACACTCAGTTGACCACCACTGATCTGCTGAGTCACCAGAGACCCATACACCCTCACAATCATCGTTGCTATACAACGATGTGCTAGAGCATCCATCACCCCAATGCTCATGACGGAGCTTGACATGAAAGTTCACCCTGGAATAGAACCTTCGGCCCACTGTCATGAGTGCCACATCCCCAGGTAACACCGGCTCCACTGGTAGGTTTGTTCCCTGAAATGGGAGCCCAGTCAAAAAATATATGTCCTCCACCACAGTGAAGGCAATCTGCTCTCCCCGCACCATAAAACAATGCAGGTCTAGACTCCACATACGGATAAGGAACTGCAGGAGATACTCCTATGCCCATATCAACAGGCACTCAAAGAACTTCAGCAGCCCACAGGCTGCCAAAGTAGCACATACCCCCATATCCTCAATAGCCATGGCATCACTCAGCTGATACCAATCTCGCTCTCACCAGCCAACTGGAATCATGCACAAAGATCACCTACAACCACATAACATAGTTCCAGGTCAGCCACATTGACCATAAAAAACATTAAAAAGACAAGTTTTACACCCGTCATCCTTGCCCCCAAGGTGTGGCTATTTAACCCACAGGCGCACACACATGCGTGCCTGTTCACCCTACAGGCACGCATGTATGCACGGCTGTTCACTCCACAGGCGCGCACTCAGACGCACCTGTTCACTCCATATGCGTGCACTCTGGTGTGCCTGTCCATCACACAGGTGCACATACATGTGTGCCTGCTCACCCTACAGGGGTGCCTTCATGCGCCCCTATCACAAACACAAGCACGCATCAAAGCACGCATGTCCACTACACAAATGCACACACATGCGTGGTTGTGTCACCGACAGACGTGCACATAATGTGGGCCTTAGTCCCCCTTATGGGAACCTCGATGTGTGGCTATCTAGATGACAGGCATGCACTTATGCGCGCATATTTCTAGATCGCCCGTGCACTTGGAGGCCCACATCCCTAAAAACCCCCTATACGGCCCTTCGTATAACCCCTGCCCAAAACTATAAAATCTAATTCTATGCAGGATGATCAGACCACTAACCTGAAGCTCAGTGGTCCTTGATTAGTTGCCTCATTCTCCCAGAATCTCCAAATCTCCTTTGAATACCTCTCATCCAGTCACTCTGGCAGCTAGTACAAATGAGGTGGCAATGTGGGCCCTACAACTATATATAGGCCTTCTCGCCAAACTTCCACTCACCATTCCAGGAGCTCCAGGTATCCATTCTTCGATCCACCTTCAGCCACGGGATCAACATCCCATCATCTACATCACGACAGTCCCTGAGCCACTTTTCATCCTGAGCCCCTGGGACGCCATTTTTCATACCCCGACCAGGTATGCATGCTCATATTCAAAATTATCAAATAAATGCTCGTATGTTCGATTCTCTTCAGATATTGTTCACGTCAGGTATTTGGTTTTTATGTGTGTAGGTACTTGGTCATCATACATCATCACAACCCCTTCAGGTATATACTCATCACTGGCATGTAGTCATTCCCTCTGAATCTCACTTGCATCTCCAGTCACACCCTCTGAAATTTTCCTCTAGGATCCCCATCTCTGGCTCTGCAGTACCAACACCTCCATTTGCATCTTTAGTACTGTCACCTAGTAGCACTCTTACCCACATGAGTTTTCCTATTCATAGCAACCTTTTGCGCCTTTGACACTCATGCTGCTTTTCAAAAACCCTTTAGGGATGGGAGTCCTGATCATCTTACATCATGTCGCTAATCAACCACATACTCCTTCTCCTCATTTTGCTAGCTTTCCCACCAGACTCCCAGATTATCTTTTCAAGGTTCTATTTTTGCCTACACCACCGCAGTATCATGAACCCTCCATTTCATCCACAATCAGTTTTCCCCCCTGCAAATTTCCTTTCATTTCACCTACCTCATACAGAAACCCATCCATGGGGCCCCCACCCTCCACCAGTTATCCAAGCAAATTGCACCCTACCCGGGCCAACCATATTACATTAGGGCACCCATTTTTGTATTTGTACACTCATCCCAAATTATTCTTTATTTATTGTACAAATGCCTTTATTTCCCACATTTCCATACCTTTTTGTCATCACCTTTAGCGACCTTCTTCCCTTTGTAGCAAAAGAAACCCATGTTGCCCTCGGTTGGGGCACTAATTCTCATCTACCCTTGAGGACATCGTCCATATACTCAGAGTATCCCACAAGCCACTTACCTTTACCCTCTGAATTTGTTCACTTTGTCCCACCTCTGGCACAACTTATCCCCTGTCTTGTTGTCCCCCTGACACTCGACCTTGTTGAATGGTTGCAGCCAATTTTACCTCACATATACCCCCAACCAAGGGCAGTCTTGAGTCTACCTACACCTTGACTTCGTCCATGTACCTCCTCCAATTCTTAACCTCACCTAGTAGATTTCACGAAGCCCTTTTGCTTCTGGGAGTCGCGTCCCACTTTTTTCGACATCAGCACAGTTTTCTAGAAGGGCAACAATATCTTGACTCTCATTACATTTCCAATGAGAGATCTTTGATGACACAGGGGGACCTACAATTTCTCCCTGCTATCGTTGACCCCCGTAACATTCAACTTCAACACTTTCTCATGTTACGGTGTGTTAGCGATATTTCTTGTCTTGGGACTAGGCGTACCCAGGACTACAGTTGCATGAGAAACACCTGAGCATATCACGAGAGAATCTCATTTTTGTAGCAGCAAGTAAAGCAATCGAGCGGGCAAAGTTTTGTCTTCATCAGTCGGGAACCATTCTTAAATCAAATCTATGGTCTGAATCTTACATGGGAGATCGATGAAATCTCGGCAGTCGTTAGATCTTGAGAAGTTGCGTCGGGGTTAAGCCTTAGTATGCAGAGGAGAGTCGGGGTTCAGTTCATCGGGGAATCAGAGTTTTCAAAGACAAGAAATTCTTTCATATAGAAATCGTGATCTGTGATTTCCCGACTGGATCAAAACCGTCCGACAGGAGGGACACGTGGCGAGAGATCTCGCAGAGTCAGGGATCGGGGAACTGAAAGTCCCGTGCGCATGACAGCGCGATATCCCGATACGCGATTTCATGATGGAGTTGAAAGAGCCAGTGGAATACAGGGGGTAGGCTTATGTGGCAGAGAGCGGACCGTTGACAGGTCAACAACCATGAGCCATCGGGTTTCAGGGAATCACGAGTCCAGAAGATGCATGCTCGTTGACATYGCAAACCGTGAAACCCCGATGGAGAGTATGGTCGAGGGCATGTGGTATCGGTCRTATGGACCATGGTCTAAGCAAGAGGGATCATGGGGAGATTGGAAGCTGAAGGCTCGATAGGAGGATAAGGCCCCAGTCATGGAGGCGTGGTCATATGCATCAAGAGTCAAGCTCAGGAGGGCTCGTGCATGAAAGGAGCTTATCACAAATAAGGGATTGGGGAGGTAAGGAGTTCTAGATAGCAAGAACTGTGAAACCCCAAACCCAATACAGAGATGAGGATAGCCACAGTCAGGTGCTGAAGTTCATGAAGGGATTGAAAAGGACCTGTGGATTGGGTTGTTTTAGCAGTGATTCCCAAGGAAATCCAAGGAACCACTTCAGATCAGAAGAGGGGATTTAAAATGATCCTAAAAACGGGAAGGCACGGTGAGGCCCTAGGTATCGATTTAATGCGGGCTAATTCCTAGTACCGGCTGGAAATTAATGGAGAAAAGAAAGTATGGCTCAAAACTCACATCACTCATTTATTGCAGAGTATGGAGATCTCGGCTGAAAGTCTACCCGGGAGGATCCCCTATACCGGTTCTCTTCAGGAAGGCCACATCGAGTCTTCAACTCGCCAGAGGGACCTGCACACACCAAGTCAACATTCAAAGGGCTCAGCTACCCCCTGGCATGATCCATACTGAATTAAAGAGGCGTATGACAGGGGAACGGAGGACAGATCTGATTGAGGGGACGCCATCCATTGAAAGTTCTGAGACGCCTCTGCCAAGGGAAAGGAAGGAAAGAGTATATGTAGGCATTTTTTCCATTTTGTAAAGGATCGATGGTTTAACAAAGCTCCCTATTGTAATGTTTAGTAGCTATTTTAGTTTCCAGCTTATGTATCTGTATATGAGATTTCTTGTTTTATGACAGGCAGTTCTTCTTTACCCGTCTAGTTTTTCATCTTATGCTAAGAAAGTTCATGATTGACTGAGTCGCGTGAATTGTTGCATTTTTGTTATGATAAATGATTATCATGGCATTATTGTATTTTCTGGTGCTCTGTATTTAAATGCAGGAAGATCTTGTGTTTGGATGCCTTCTTCAATAGTCTGTTAAGAACCTGTTGTTTATAACAGACCTTCGCACACTTCTCCAGAAGTCTTCCACCTGTTCACCCTTTACTACTGCTCACTGTCTGAAATTTACACAAGACCTCACATGCTCATGCATAGTTGACCTGTTTTCAGAGTTGGAACACTACTGTTTTGAGTTTCCTTCCATTTGATCACCCATATATGAACAATCATGACATAAAACTGATGGGCGTCGGGCTTTGCTCCTGCTAGCAATCCAGGACGCTAATGTGTTTGCATGGACGTATGAAGACCTCAATACCTATGAAACATCTGTCATTGAGCATAAGATCCCACTAAAGGAAGAGGCTAAACCATTCAGACAGAAGTTGAGACAAATAAATCCCATGTTGCTACCTATCATGGAGAAAGAAGTGAAGAAATTTTTAGATGCCCAAATTATTGTCCCTTTGAGATATTCTAAATGGGTGGCCAATTTGGTCCCAGTAAGAAAGAAGAGTGGAGAAATCAGACTCTGTGTTGATTTCAGGAATCTCAACATAAGCTCAAAGAAAGACAATTACCCCCTACCTAAGATGGAACACATACTGCAGAGGGTAATTGGTGCCTCCAGGATATCCATGATCGATGGGTTTTCTGGCTATAATCAAGTATCGGTCATGCCTGACGACAGGGAGAAGACAACCTTCACCACTCCTTGGGGCACATTCATGTATGCCAAAATTCCATTTGGGTTGATGAATGCAGGAGCAACGTTTCAGCGAGCTATGGATATAGCGTTCATAGGGGAGAAGGACCAGTTTGTGGTAATCTATCTGGATGATATCACAGTCTTCTCCAAGACAGACAAGGAACATTGTTGCCACTTGAGAAAGGTATTCATGAAGTGTCATAGGTATGGATTATCCTTAAACCCCAAGAAATCCTTGTTTTCTATGAAGGAAGGGAAGTTATTGGGACATATAGTATCGACAGTAGGAGTGAGAATTGATCCCAGCAGGGTGGAGGCAATTCAAGCCTTATCACTTCCCAGGTCTAAAAAAGAGGTGCAAGCCTTTTTGGGGAAAATTAGTTTTCTAAGGAGGTTTGTCTCAAATTTTTCCGAGCTAGTGAAACACATCACGACCATGCTCAGGACCGGAAATGAAGTGAAATGGACCGCCGAGCCCAGGGCCTCTTTTGATCAAATTAAAAAGGCATTGACTGAGTCACCTGTGCTTATCAGTCCTGACTATTCCAAAGAATTCCAAATTTTCTCCTTTGCTTCTTTCAATACAGTGGCNCAAATTTTTCCGAGCTAGTGAAACACATCACGACCATGCTCAGGACCGGAAACGAAGTGAAATGGACCGCCGAGCCCAGGGCCTCTTTTGATCAAATTAAAAAGGCATTGACTGAGTCACCTGTGCTTATCAGTCCTGACTATTCCAAAGAATTCTAAATTTTCTCCTTTGCTTCTTTCAATACAGTGGTAGCGGTCTTATTGCAGAAGAATGAGGAAGGGCATGATCATCCCATCGCCTTCTTCAGTAGGGCATTAAGAGACGCAGAGAGCAGGTATGAAATCATGGAGAAGCAGGCCTATGCCTTAGTGAAATCCCTTAAAGATTTCAGAGTCTATGTCTTTCATTCAAAAGTAACAACATATGTTCCTTCAGCTTCCATGAAGGACATCCTTGTGCAGTCCGACGTAGATGGGAAAAGAGGCCGATGGATCGCTAAGATCCTAGAATTTGATCTAGAGATCAAGCCCACCAAGTTGGTTAAGGGGCAAGGTTTGGCCAAGCTACTGGCTGAATCCAACTGCAAAGCTTTGGGAGTTAGTTTCATCAATACTCACCTAGGATCTCAGCCAGGTGAATCGCCCAGCCAAGGATCTCAAGATGGCTTATCGTTGGTAGAATGTGTCTGGTATTGTGACATTCTGTATTTTCTGCAAGAATTGAAGCCACTCGATGGAATGGGAAAAAGCAAAGTGAGGGCTCTTAAGCTCAAGTCAGTCAGGTATTGCCTCATTGACCAAACTTTGTACTGGAAAGACCCTCTAGGGGTATTTATGAGATGCCTGAATCCGCAGGAGGCCCAAAAGGTTACGTTTGATTTTCATAGTGGCCTTTGTAGAGGTCATCATTTCTGGAAGACCATAGCCCACAAGATACTCCGAGCTGGGTATTATTGGCCCACTTTGTTCCCCGATGTTTGCAAAGAGATTAGAGCTTGCACCAAATGTCAAAAGTTCTCAGGAAAGCAACAGCTCAAATCGCTGCCATTAAATCCCATAGTAGCATCAACACCTTTTCAATAGTGGGGGTTGGACTTCATTGGAGAAATTCATCCTCCCTCAAGTGGTCAACATAGATGGATCCTGACTGCAACAAATTATTTCACCAAGTGGATAGAAGCTGTCCCCACCAGAAGCGCATCACACAAAGTAATTATCAGCTTCCTGGAGGATATCATAGCCCGGTTTGGCTGTCCCAGCAGAATCATCACTTATAATGCTACTTCTTTCAAATCTAAACCTTTAATTAAGTTCTGTGAGCAATTCCAGATCTCACTAGTTCACTCCACCCCCTACTATCCCCAGGGCAATGGTTTAGCAGAATCCTCTAACAAAAGCCTGATAAAGATCATCAAAAGGTTATTAGAGGAAAAAAAAAGAGCCTGGGATTCGAAGTTGAAATTTGCTCTGTGGGCTGATCGTGTCACCACGAAGAAGTCTCTAGGCACTTCGCCATTTCAATTAGTCTATGGAGCAGAAGCAGTTTTCCCTACTCAGCTCGCCTTACCTGTGGCGAAATTATTTCAAGACTACGAGGGAGAACCAGATCATATGATCAAAAGAATTCATCAGATCGTGGAAGTGTAGTAGATCAGAGAACAAGTGAGGGACGCATCTTATAGTCATCAGCAGAAGATCAAGTAGGCTTTTGACAAAAAGGTCAAGAAAAAGGAGTTCGAGATCGGGGACTTGGTATTTAAATGGGACACACCCAGACAGGATAAAGGCAAGCACAACAAGTTAGACGCCCTCTGGATTGGCCCCTTTAAAATCTCTAATATTTTCTCCAACAACACCTATGGGTTGCAGGATCTGGAGGGTGAAGAGGTTTTCAACAGCCCAGTGAATGGGCATTTTCTGAAAAAATGTTTTATTTGAGCCTTTGATGGCTCCTCTGTTTGTAAATATTTTCTTTTACTTCTGTGTTTATTTTCTTTGTATGTTTTCAGCTTAATAAATGACTCCATGGCCCAACAGCAAGGCACTGAAGCTGCAGAATGAGTTCTTAGAGCATCGCAAGGATGACTCTATCCCCCGTGGAGCCTAATGTTAGCGATATTTCTTGTCTCGGGACTAGGCGTACCCAGGACTGCAGTTGCACGAGAAGCACCTAAGCATATCACAAGAGAATCTCATTTTTGTAGCAGCAAGTAAAGCAAGCGAGCGGGGCAAAGTTTTGTCTTCAGCAGTCAGGAACCATCTTTAAAGTAAATCTACGGTCCGAATCTTACACAGGAGATCGACGAAATCTTGTCAGCCGTTAGATCTCGAGAAGTTGCACTAGGGTTAAGCCTTAGTGTGCAGAGGAGAGTCGGGGTTTAGTTCATCGGGGAATTGGAGTTTTCAAAGACAAAAAATTCTTGCATATAGAAATCGTGATCTACGATTTCCCGACTGTATCAAAAGCATCCGGTAGGAGGGACACATGGTGAGAGATCCTGCAAAGTCAGGGATCAGGGAACTAAAAGTCCCATGCGCATGACAGCGGAAATCGCGATATCTCGATACGCGATTTCCCGACGGATTTGAAAGAGCCAATGGAATACAAGGGGCAGGCTTACATGGCGGAGAGAAGACTGTTGAMAGGTCAATAKCCATGAGCCATCGGGTTTCGGGGAATCACGAGTCTGGAAGATGCATKCTCGTTGACATCGCAAACCACRAAACCTCGATGGAGAGTATGGTCGAGGGCATGTGGTAGCAGTCATATGGACCATGGTCTAACCAAGAGGGCTCATCGGGAGATTGGAAAATGAAGGCCYGATAGGAGGATAAGGCCCCGGTCATGGAGGCATGTTCATATGCGTCAAGAKTCAAGCTCAGGAGGGCTCGCGCGTGAAAGGAGCTTATCGCAAATCAGGGATTGGGGAGGTAAGGAGTTATAGACAGTAAGAACTGCGAAACCCCGAACCCGATACAGAGTCGAGGATAGCCACAGTCAGGTGCTAAAGGTCGTGAAGGGATTGAAAAGGACCTGTGGATCGCGTTGTTGCAGCACTGATTCTCGAGGAAATCCAAGGAGTCGCTTTGGCTCAGAAGAGGGGATTTAAAACGATCCTGAAAATGGGAAGGCACGGTGAGGCCCTAGGTACCGATTTAATGCGGGATAATTCCTAGTACCGGATGGAAATTAATGGAGAAAAGAATGGATGGCTCAAAACTCACATCACTCATTTATTGCAGAGTATGGAGATCTTGACTGAAAGTCTACCCAGGAGGATCCCCTGTACCGATTATTTTCAGGAAGGCCACGCCGAGTCTTCAACTCGCCAGAGGGACCTACACACGCCAAGTCAACATTCAAAGGGCTCAACTACCCCCTGGAATGAGCCATACTGAATTAAAGAGGCGTATGACAGGGGAATGGAGGAAAGATCTGATTGAGGGGACGCTATCCATTGAAAGTTCTGAGACGCCTCTGCCAGGGGAAAGGAAGGAAAGAGTATATGTAGGCATTTTTTCCATTTTGTAAAGGATCGATGGTTGAGCAGAGCTTCCTATTGTAATGTTTAGTAGCTATTTCAATTTCCAGCTTATGTATCTGTATATGAGAATTCTTGTTTTATGACAGACAGTTCTTCTTTACCCGTCTAGTTTTTCATCTTATGCTAAGAAAGTTCGTGATTGACTGAGTC
>JASDQU010309205.1:37589-48125 GCA_032191745.1 Picea mariana
TCACCCCTTGAGTGGATTAGCAAAGAATTCTTTCACCATTTTCATTTTCATTTTCAAAGTTGTAAGAAGAGCTTATTTGTGGGGGTTCAAGAGCCCTCCCTTGGAGGAAGAAGGGACTCATAGTCCTCTTTATTCTCAGTGTTTTCTTTAACTAATATCAGCCTTATCATTGGTTACATGGGTCCCATTGTTTCTTTTGTCCTTATGTCCCTATGCTCATTAATTTAGTTGTTGTTTTATTTCTTAGTTTAATTCGTAGTTGTTCTTTTATATTTCTTTCTCTAACCCTTTTCCTTACAGTTGTCCTACTTAGCAAACCCAACTAAGCTTGCAAGAACCTCTATTTTGTTCACTAAGGTGATGAAAGAGGCGCAACACTATCCTCAATAAATTTAATAACCTCAAAATCGTATTTTGTCGAAACTCTATTGATAGTCATAGGTAGCTTGGTAAGTATTCCACATAGGGTTATCAATTTTCCTCTGAATAATTCCATTCCTCCTAGTGAAGGAATCATAGCAGAATTTCCTAAAATTTCCCAAGTTCTTTATATCATAATATTCACCCGTGTTTGCTCATCCAAAACATAGTCAACATCGAAGTCTCCTATTATTGCTTCAATGCATTCTTTTTCTTTGAATATCTCTGATAATCTGACATGTCGGTGGTCATTCAGGGTTTCTTTCATATGTAGCAATACTTTTTCTGATTCTTTCTGATGTTCTTCTATAATCTTAGTTTCTATATCTTCCCTAGGGTTTTCTTGCCTCATGTTCATTTCTTCAAGTTTAGAAATCATTCTAGGACAATCCAATACTTCATGGTCCATAGATTTGCAACAAAGACAACTGGGTCTTCTCCGAAGGCATTCCTTAGCGAGATGTGCCGATCTTCTGCAACTGTAATAGAGGGTTAATCCTCTCTTTATTTTAAATTATGCCCATCTTTTCCTATACTATGCACTAGGATCATGGTAGCTAACCTGCAAAAATTTCTTTCTAGGATCCTACATCCACTTGTTAGCCCAAATATTCTTTCTACGCATAGGTATAACATATCTTTCACTATTCTTATAAGATCTACTTATATCAAATATTCTTTCATCTATTAATGCCCTAGTTTTCAAGCTAGGATAGAATCTATCAAACATACCTAGATCCATACTATTGAAACACAAATTTGAACTTATCTTACTTCTACAAAGCACAAATATTTTAGATCTTACCTCTTTTCTTCAAATCGGACTTCTTTCCCTAGCACAGATCTTGTCAAACTAAGTAGAGTACTGCGCACTAGAGAAATAGATCTACACATATATATTTCACAATTTCAGGTTGGATCTTTGCACAAATCTTCTTCTTTCTCAGTTCCCAATAATCAGAGTTTCAGTTCCCGACAATGGAACCATTTGTTGGTAGAGGGTGAGACCCAGGGTTCAAGGCTACAACAACGCACCAAAAAAACCCTAACTATTGGCCCTTTCGGCAACACCTTCGAAGTAGATGAAGTCTCACCCGAGGTAGAGGCAGGGGTGGTTGCAAGACTCGAGTGTCTACAGCCTTAGCTGGGACACAAATCTATGATTATGATACTTAATAGAGCACTTAGCACCATCATTTCATCATTCTTTAACCAATATCTACTTCGCAGATAAAAGAGAGCATCGCAACATTCACCCAGATCTAATGTATCTAAGCACTTAGCATAATTCAATAGATTAGATCTAGTAAATTCAAGCACTACGCACATTCACCTATGTCAGATATAGCATCCAGAGTTATCATAAGCACAAAGAATAAACATATCTATCTATCTATATCAAAATCACTTAGAAAGTAAAGAAAGACATAAACACATTAGAACATTGCACAGAGTAGAATAACATAGTATTTACGTTGTTCACCCCTACCCTGGGGATACATCCACCAACTCTTCTTCTTTATTAGCTTCAATCAATCATCTACATGAACATAGCCACAAAAACCCTACTCCACATAGAACAAGAGATCTGTGCGCACCTCGCCAGGTCCTCCTTCCCTGAGCTAGGTCTAGCACAAAGCCTTTCATAGTCTGTTACAAGCACTTGCACTTAGCTTTGCAAGTTCCTCACAATATGCACAGAGCATCTACAAACCATACTTGCACTTAGCACTTAGCTTATCGACCTTCTACTTATGTCACCTAGTTACTTATTTATACTTTACAAAATAGGCCTAAACATGGGTAAACCCATGGGCCGACATCCCATAACCTTTACATAATCCCATAACCCAAAAAGGACCCAAAATGGGGTTGAGATCCTGTGATCTCCGCTTCATCTTGCGCTATGTCTTTGATAGGCTGTTGAAGTCCCAAAATAGGTCAAACTTGACCAAGGATCTCCAAAAACATGGTTAAGGGCCAACACATGATTTATCATATCATTCAGAGAAGTGGATCTTCTTTCTCTTAGTAGCAGGGAAAATTCACTCTCAAATGCATCATCATAATGAAGTTGAACTACTCCTCAAGGAGCATTTACATGATCAAGACTGGAGTTATAAACCCTCATAAATCTGTTGAAAACTCTTGAAATGTCTCATCGGGGAGTCTTTTCAAATTGTTGTATTGTGTCAACAACTGCAAAGGAATTTTATTATCTCCCATATTCCAAGAAAAAGAGCCTCAAAATTATCAAAATTAGGAATGCTAGCTGCAAGGAGAGCCTTAAACCATTTCCTAACTACTCCTAAGAAAATATGTGAAAATAACCTCATATTAACATCTTCATCATCTACTTCTTCAATATATATGAAATTATTAAACCTATCTAGATGTTGTTGAGTTTTTATGTCACCTTCTTCATCAAACGGTTTGATCCTTTGTGTATAATTTTGTGGTAGGTTATGAAGTGCAACAGGGAGAACTAACAGAGAAAATATGGCTACCCTAATCCTAGGAGGGTTTGAAGGACAATGTAGACTAGATGATGATGACTTAGGGTTACCAACTACTATGTTTGATAAAAATAATGGATGGATTTTTAAAGGACTAACTGAATATTGTGAAGGAAAATCAATTAAAGAAAGAAATATTTTCTCATCAAAAAGAACTAGGGAAAGATCTGACTCTGATTTAGATCTAAAAAATGACTGCTCAAACTTAATGTCAAAATCCATATCTTGAAAAGACTTTACTCCATATTTAGGCAATGATAGAACTTGATCTAGAAAAATACTTGATTTTGATGCCTTCTTATCACCTTTGTGTAAAATTCTTTCTGGACTATCAATAATTTTTGGAGGGTTAGGATCGGGATGATGCCTTGTGTATTTCCTCTTAGAATCTAGGATTCTCTAAAAAAAAATTAAATTCATAAAATGATCTTAAAAAATTGTAGTCATCGTAGTGAAAATTTAGCCAGAGCTACATTTGATTCATTGTCACTCTCTAGAACTAGCTTTAGAAAAAAATTTCATTCTCCCAGGGATAATTTCACTTTCTCTCCCCGACAATGGCGCCAAAATGTTAGTACTCTGTAAATTTCCTTGGATAAGGAGGAAATTCACAAAGGTAACCACAAACCAACTTGAGTTTGGAAGTTATCCCTTCCAACCTAGAGGGGGATATCTCTCTCTTAAAATGAATTACTGGAAGGATTGATTTAGTTTTATGCTAAAAGGCTAGATCTCTAAGATGAAATTGGATTTATAGTGTTGGTGGAAATGTGGATAGAAATTTCATTAGGAAATGCAGTCACAGAAAGGTCAAAAATCAATGAAGGTTTATTGGATACTTGGTAGATTGAGAAGTGACTTATCATAGGAAAGATAAAGAGCATTTATTTAGGCCAATTAGATATCATTGTAGATAGGAGATCATAGAAAAAAAATAATCCCTTAGGGAATCTAACAAGGATGAATCCCAAGGTGGTTATCGTAGAAGGACAAATGAAATTGAGTGCAATAGAGCACCAACTACAGATGAATTCTAATACATATAATTCATATTAACACAAATAAGAATCCATATAACATAGATTCATTTAAACTAGAAGAAAAATATTGAAGATCACGTGCATAAAGTAGCACAATCACATGTATCTCTGGAGTCAAATATCAAGGACTTATGATCCAGTAGTTTCATTAATATCAGAAAGACTTCATAGAAGGTATTAAATACTATATTCCTTACACACTTTCCAACCCTTATCATCAACAGCTACATCAAAATATATAAAAAAATTATCTTCCTATGCTACCAAATTCAAATCCAACTACCATCCTATGATAATGCTAACAATGCTACATATTTAGCAACAAAATCTTCAACAAACTGCTATGAAAAATGAGTCAACTTGGAATCATTAATTACATCATGATAACTTGATAAAAATCAATCTTTGAGTCCCTAAAATGATTCTCTTGGACCTTGATACTTGCTGGAGGTGAAATGACACATGTGATGAACTTATTTTTTCCATTTGGAAACAAACTAGTTGCTTTGTCACCATTGCACAACATGCCTGTTGCACAACAACAACCTATAGTAAAAGTGCAATGCATTTCCGCAACGGCATTTAGCAGTTGGGAAACAACTGATGCCTTTCACATTTACTTGATTTTTGCTTGATCTGATTGGTTAAATTGATGCAGTGGCCTTATCTTGTTTTCCCATTGACATATTCCATTCCAAATTTTGATAATAACTTTTCACCAGTCCTTCAAAAATAGACTGATATAGTTGTGCAACATTCCTGTTGTGAAACTCTAAATTTTTCTTTGACCACCCAAATCTGAGATTTCCAAAATGTATCACGGAAAAAAAAAATGGATCATGTATAATAATCCATTTAAGATACTATTATGCACAAGAACACCATATAAAAATTTAGGAGATTGTAATAATTTGGTATTAGGACCTTTTGTTGCACAAATCCAAAAAAGGAAAATTTAGTGAATTTAGCTCCAAGGGATTAAATTTCTATTGCTTCAACAAGCAAGTCAAGCTTGTATTTCCCCTTATGTTTTGTCTATAACTGCTACAAGATCTGTTTGAGGGCTTTGTTTTCCTTTCTCAAATTCAGATGTTGATTATATATATTCTTAAGCTATTTATGTAGAGGTAGGTTCCTTTTCACCATGAATATGGCATGGTCCATTGTACGCTCACACTCATTTAGGAGTTCTTTACATTTCAACTTTGTTTTTATGTTCTCCTCCCTTTGTTGAATTATCATATCTCGTGCTTCTCTCAATTGCTTTCTTAACCTATTGAAAGTGTGTTGTCCCCCATCATCCATTTTGTCAGTAGGTTGATTTGTTGTTGGAGGTTCCTCCTTTGTTTTCAACTTCCTAGTTGAGTATCTAGTCAAAGGAAAAATAAATTTTGTCTTTTCTTTCACTTATGATCTGTGTTCCACTTTATTCCCTTTGCACTTTTTTTTTGAGCTGGTTGGATTCATAGGGACTAATGTTTCTCATGTTGTTGATATGTATTTATTAGAATTATGTTCCAAATACTTTTTCTTCATTTCCCTATTTTCATGTTGTAATTGTGCTATGACAAAATGGGATTTCCTTAGTTGTTCTTGCAGATCAATGATCAAATTTCATTTTTCACTAGAAGAATCTATTTATGTGAAATCCTTTGGATCTTCGTCAGGTACTTGTGATGACTTCATGGTAGGATTCCTTCTAGTTGTTGACCTAGTAACTGGTTTTCTAGGAGTTGTGACATTTTCTGGGAAAAACTAAAGCTTTTTCCCTTTCTTTTCAACTTGTTGACTTACTGTAGGTTCCTCAGTTTCCTTTTCCCTTTTCTTTACAAAACTTTGATGAAAAAAACAGGTGATATTTTCTACTGACAAAGGCATGTCTCTCATTCTTTGAGGGTTGTTTGAAGAATCAACCGCTATCTGTGATCATGTTACAAAAACTTCCCAATATTGATTCATATTTTTGAGCTCTTCTAATACCAACAAATTTATCAAAGAAAAATGGAAGAGGATAGACTCTCCTTGATCTCTCCTTATTTGTACTTTGTCAGCCATATTTCCTAGCCTTTTGAAAAGGTAATAGGGAATAGTCAAGGGTTTCTTACCAGTGAAATGCATTAAAAGTTTGATATATTATTGGTAGACCCTAGTGAATCTCCCTTCACATGTTAAGAACCTTTGGATTACCCTCATAAACTTACTATGAATTTCCAATAGAAGCTCTCTAGGTATGGTGGATACAAATTTAATGTTTCTAAATTCAGGTTTCAAAAAATCATGATAGTAGGATGGATCCAATTGCATACATTTGAACCATTGTTTTACATGAGCAAGGATCTTCGTTGTAGAAACAATAGTATCTTCAGAAACTTGAAACTGGAGGTTTCCCACCTTATCCCTACTGCCATAAAAAATTAATGAAAACTCCTTTTCCACTTGCATGTTGTATCCCTGAAGCATTTCAAAAAACCTAATACAACCCACTTGTTCAAAATAGACTTTGATTGTTGGATCTGCATTCACTAAATTTAAACCCTAAGGCTCAAATATGACGATAGCACCACCCTTTGTGTTCCTTCTTATTCCCTCTAGAGTTTCCATAATGATAGTATATATATGAATATCTTGTGAAGATGAGAAAATGGGACTGTGCGCAAGAACTAATGTAGTGTCCCCAGATGCGTAGTGAATAAAAAAAATTCAATTTGATACAAAAAAGGATATAGATTTAAGCCGAAGATAGAATCTTTGGGTTCATAAGAAATTTTTTCCTTTCAAAATTTAGCCAAGGACCTGAAAATTTTGTTGGAAGGTGTGAGAGAAAATTTGTTTGGAGATGTGCAATGTCATGTGAAGTGTCGTGTGTAGCATCCTGTGTAGCATCCCCTATAGTCTATGCACAACAAAAAAAAAATTGCATATGTGCAATAAGCTTGGATGGAATATTCTGAATTTACAGATGAAGAATGTGATATCTGGGGGTTTCTTCACCTAGAGGAGGAACAATTTGAATAATACAATCAAACTAAACAACAAAATATACCCATCATAACTCATTGTACCTTCATAGTTGATTTTGGTAGCATTAAGACAATGTGTAGCAACTTTTGTTGCACAATGATTGCTTGATGATGCCATGTTCCTCCGATACAATTGAGCTTATGAAATTCATTGAACCGTGACAAGATTGACTCTGAATGACTTGAATTGACCTCATGACCTCTCATAATGACTTTTTAGTGACATGATAACCCATACCTTTAGCACCAAGACCATATGTTTCATAACTCAACTTTATTTTATGACCTTAATCAAACACATTTATCAATCAGAAACCCATTGAATCATAACCTAAGATCAAATATACCATAGTCGTTATGACACCAAAGCATGAATTTACCCTATCATACATTTTTGAATAAGATCCTAACAACCTATTTATAGGAAACTAACACCCATCACATAAAATAATTCTAAGTATGGGTGCATCTTAGAGGCTGCATAAGTTGGACGTGCATTCTGATGACACCCAATAAGACATATGAGTCCACAAGTTTGAAAGCCGCAAACCCGAGAAAAATCACTTGAATTTTTTCTAAGTATAGGTTCAATTTGGAGACTACGAAATTTGGGGGGTGCATTTTGATGACACCATAGAAGACAAGTGAGTTTGGAAGTCTAAGAATCCAAAAAACCATCACACAAAATAATTCTAAGTAAAGTTCATGCTTGAAGTAAATGAGAACTGTCCACTCAATGGTTGATTAAATCCAAACTGTTGATTTGTCTAAAGTGCTTAGATGAAATAAGTATTGTTCATCTCAACACTTAATGTAACATCCCCGGCCACCCATGGTCAGGCCATGCTATGCCAGATAACACTTTTGTTCTCTCATTGTGGAGCATACTATGACATACCCAAAAACCAACTGAACTATGCCACATAAAATTTTCTAACTGCATGCAATTAGGAATATATACACGCAAAACTCTTGTGGAAGATTTATATATAAAATGTAACCAAAAAATACATTACGTAAATGCACAAATTCACATTCAAATAATAGTAAACATAAACATGCATCATATATAGGAAATATCCAAAAACCTACAGATAGTTATAACCAAGCATGTGATAAACCCATAAAATAAACACGTAAATAACAATGCAACATGTAATTTTATCACACAGTTAACACTTATATTTTTTTAAGAATATCACCAACTACATGTAGGCCTTCCATGAACCTCCCAGCCTTAGACCACACTGTTCATCACTCTCAACAGTGAGTCACCCCCAAGCTGGGACTAAACTCCACCCGAGTAAAGGGATTCCTAACTAGGCTATAGGCTCATAGACAATAGGAAAGACTTTGTCATAGTGCCCACTCAACTAACAGCCTATAGTCCCTCATTCCCCACATTCCTGTCCCACCCTAGAAAGTTTTCCCCTTCTCTTCTCAATATTCCTTCGGCTCCCCCACTTCCTTTATGGGCTTCAGCAACAAGTTGGATATGAAGTCTCAAAGCCCTGTAGCTATAGTTTAGCACCTTTAGGAAATCAATTCTTAGTGATTCTCTCACCTATAGAATTGCTCACGAGCCTGAAAACCCACCTCTTCAATATCCCACCGGCTTAACAACCCGCTTCTTCAATCCCGCTCCCAAGCTAACTAGGTACATCAACACAAAATGGCTATGAATACCGGTTCCGGTACAGTGATATGAATGTATGGAGGATAATTAACTGCATGAGTGAAAATGGTCATGGCATCCTAGCTGAATGATGGAAGGAATCCTAGAAAAGATGATGGTTAGAATGATGGGGGCGTGTGAGAATGGACTAAGTCCCAACAATATGTATGTGTGTCCCCAAATTTACACTTGTCGTGTTGGGAGCTACTTTGGACCACTTGTCACCAACTTTAGAACTTAGGATAAACTAATTATCCATACTTTATTACTTAAGAAATATTAATATAATATTCCTTTTTGGCTTAAGCTACCTGGCTTATCCCTTTTCCTTAACTTTTAGGACCCACCCTTTCCCTAACTAGTGGAGTTTAGTCCCCCATCTCTTTTATCGTGGTCGGTCTGCGTGCAGTGATGTATTTTATATTAATCATGAGACATATAAAAAAATAGGCACGCTAGCCTTTAACATCTAGGCTCTCCGGCCTAATCAAAACATAAGCATCCTATCTTATAATAACTGGCTCACTGGCCTATAAAACATATCATATACACAAAGGCTCTCTGACCTCAACATTGCATGCACTTAATATGTTTCGTGCGGTATCCTAGAATGTGCACACTTCCTCATTTTACTGTGTAGTACATGCGTGCAATATTCCATGAAATGTGCATACAAAAATGATATCAAAACAACTCACTAGCTTAAGTACATTTGTATTTACATTTTCAATTGGGTTCGGCCTTAGGGGTATTACACTTGATTAAGTTCGCGCCATTGATTTATTCAGATTATTAATTCACAATATTTGGTACCCACCATAATTGAAGTCAAAATGGACCGTCCATATCATCAGGAGATTAATTCAGAGTCGTTGGATCAAGATCTTCACAGGAGTAAGGTAGGCCATTGGATCAACTCATGGGTACAATTTCAACCATTCGTGAGTAAAAGGTAAAGTGGGTTGAAGGAAGCACATAGGTTCCTAAAACAGTTAAGCATGAATAACAAATATATGCATATCGAAATCAATGGTCAAGATTTAATATTGATCATGGTTTGATGGTAGTTGCGTCTCTATGAAACCACAACTCAGTGCAATGAAGAAATTGAAATTTTTATACAAATTCATGAAGTGTTTTTGGATCAATCATTCCAAAAGAAATATTGACATGAGAAATATCAAAACATAATTAATTTAAAATGAATTTGACGTCAATTCAAGTTAATTTCAATAAACAATCTATCGGTAACAAAAATACACATTGATTCATTGAAGAAACACAATGGTTCAGTGATGCACACCATTTGGAAGGATATATAAGATCATAAAAATGAATAATGAAGGTGTGACTTAGGAAATAATTGAGAATACCTGAAGCAGAGTCACCATATTATATGAGAGTAAAAATAATAACTGTGTAGTGATCGTGGAAGGGAGGATCTCAGGAGAATTATGGTTGTCTACAAGTTGAATCATGAACAGGAGGGAGTTGCAGCTTCTTTCAAGTTTATGCTTGAAGGATACAGGGGGTTGGAGCCTCCTTTCATGTTGGTGCTTGAATAATACAAAGCAGTTGGAGACTCCTTTCAAGTTTGTCCTTGGAGAAGTAGAGAGTTGTAGATTCCTTGAGTAGGTGCTCATAAAAGAAAAGGATTTGTGTCTTCAAGAGTTGGTTCTCTAAAGAGGATTGGTGTCCTTCACAATTATAGATCATTCTTTATAAAATTTGAAATTATTTTTAATTATTTTTATATAATTGATTTTACATACAAATCCATTGTCGATCTATTATGGTGATTGATAAAGTAACAAAGTAATTACTAATTTTTTTTAAAGGCAATACTTATTCAACCCCCCCCCCCC
>JASDQU010309205.1:82149-95880 GCA_032191745.1 Picea mariana
AAGGGCACTTACAAGTCTATTTGGGCCTTATATACAAGATAGAAGTTAGTGCATGAGTTAGATAACCTAAGCACATGAAATAAACAAGTAAATAAACTAAAAACAAATAAGGAAATAAAACTAGAATGCATAAGAAACTTTGAACCAAAATCAATCAACCAAATGACCAAGATTATGGCACCAATGGATAACTATATTAGTTGGAAAAAAAATGTAGATAAAGGAGGAATTATGGATCCCCTCTTCCTCCTTGGGAGGTCTCTTCAGTTCCCTAATGGAGATCTCTTCTTACAATTATAAACTAGAAAAAAAATGGTGAAGAAATTCAAGCCTATTCCCTCAACAGGTGAGTGGAATGGCCTATTGGAATGTTGCTAGAATGCTCCAAGGAGAAAATAGGATTCTCAAGGGAGGATTGAGGAAACATAACAATACTATAGAAATCTTAAATTCTTAGTGCACCCATGGCCTCCATTTATATCATGTCTTCAAGGAATTATTCAACTGGTACTTGGTGTGAACAAGGGGCCCTTTCTGCCAACCTTTGGTCCTTGACCAACCCCGCATTCAAAGTCATCTCAGATATGAGGGTCAAATCAAATTGGGAGATGGTACATAAGTGGTTGAGGAGCCAAAAAGAAACATAAATGCATCGTTCATAGGAGTACATGACTTTTCTTGTACATAGTCATGCATATGGCGCATTGTGCGATCTACGAGCTTCTTTGGCCCGTGCACTGTGCACGCGCTTCCTTTAGTGATTCAACGCATGTCAATTTTTGGCTAGTGGTATGGTTTTTTCCTCTTGGAAATGCATTTTTTGTGCTGCAGGTGAACTAATAGGTGTTTGGAACTACTTTATTTTTGTAACCATTTGCATGCAATGTTGGGATGAAATTTCATTGATAACAAATTCCCCCTGATGTGTGAGGTTAAGAGAATACATATAGCCGAAATACATTAATGTTTCTTCTACTGAGAGTACCATTGTAATGAAGAGTGTTGATAAGAACTGTAAGAGCAATCATGTCAGATGGAGAGGGGAAACTGTGGGACCCAAATATTTCTCTAGGAGAAAAAGAATTTTTTTATACAAACGAGGTGGGCATGCCCCATGCTTGTGTCATGTAACTCAAAAATGTAAGACAATAATTGAAGTTGTATGTTGATGTAGATAACTGCAACACGCTCCAGGGAGGTTTGATAATGGTAGATAATAATGTTGATGGTGAACATACTCTAAAAAGAGGCAAGCATGCCTATAAGAAGTGTCGATGACTGATAGGCATTGATGGCCTAACAAATTCAAAGGTCTTGGACTGGTATAAAACAACTGCAATAGTCGCATAGTAAGATAGATCGCAACATGAGATTTTGTTGAAGTCGAATGTTATGGGGGTCAACGACATCAGAGAGCAATGATGGTTCTCTCTGTGTCATCTGATATTCCTTATTGTAATGGTAATGAGAGTCAAGATATTGTCGCCCTTCTGGAAATTATGTTGATGTCAATAGACAGGGAGACATGAATTCAAGAAGAAAATGGATTCATGAAATCTGTGGAGATAAGATCAGGAACTGATGAGGAACATGGACAAAGTCAAGAGGCAATGAGACTCAAGAATACCCTTGGTTGTGGGTATGTTGGAAGGATGAGTGGTGGAAACTGTAAAATTGTATCTACTATCAGGGGGACAATAGACATAGGGTAAATTGTGCTAGAGGTGCGACAAAGTGGACAAACTCATAGATCAGGGGTAAATGGATTATGGAATACTAAGGGTTTATAGACGATGTCATAATGAGTAAAGGAGAGTGGATTCCCCAACCAAGGGAGACATGGTTTGCATTGCCAAAAAAAAGGAAGGTCGTCAAGGGTGACAACAAAAAGCTAAGTAAATGCTAGAAACAAAGGCTTTTTACAATTACCAAACAAATAAAGAATAATTTGGGATGAGTGTACAAATACAAAAATGGGTGCCACAGTGCAATATGGCTTGTCCTGTGAGGGTACAAGTTGCAAAGAGAAATGGTGAAGGGTGGGGGGCCCATGGGTGGGTTTTTGTATGAGGTAAATGAATGGAGTGAAATCTACAGATGGGAAAAATGATTGTGGATGAAATGGAGGGTTAATCATACTGCGGAGGTGCAGTAAAAATAGAACCGATATGAGATAACTTGGGAGTCTATTGGGAAAGCTAGCAAAAATATGAGAAGTATGTATCTCAGTCTTAGAATGTGTAGGACTATCAGGACTCCCATCCCTAGGGGGTGAAAGAAGCATGAGTGTCAAAGTGTCAAAAGGGACTATGAATGGGACAACTCATGTAGGGGAGAGTGTTATTGGGTGACAATACCAAAATGTAGCAAAGGTGACAGTATTGTAGATCCAGATGTAGGAATCCTAAAGGTGAATGTCAGAGGGTGTAACTAGAAGATGCAATCGATATTAAGAGGGAATGATTACATGCTAGTGTCAAACATATACATGAAAGGGTTTCATTGGTTTGTGATGACCAAGTACATGCACACATTAAAACCAAATACCCAACATGAACAATATCTGAAGATAAAGAACATATAACAATTATTTGATAATTTTTAACATGAGCATGCATACCTGGACATGATGGGAGAAAAAGGATCCCTAGAGGCCAAGTGCAGATGGTGACTTAGGGAATGTGAATTTGTAGGCGGCGGGACCGTGATCCCGTGGCTGAAGACAGATCAAGAAACAAAGACTTTGAGCTCTTGTAACTAAGTGTGGAAGTTTGGAAAAAGGGACTATATATGGTTGTGGAGCCCACAATGCCACCTCATTTGTACCCGCTGCTATAGTGAGTTGATGAGAGGTTTTGGAGGACTTTTGAAGATTACAGGAGTTCAAGCCAGCCAATCTAGGATTTGTGAGAGTCATGTTAGTGGTCCCATCCTCCTGCACAGTAGATAGTTTCGACTTTTTGGTAGGGGCCATACAGATGACCATACTAGAGTATTGTTTAGGGGTGGGCCCACTAATGTGTGGGGGAAGGAAAGATATTCATGTAGAGGTGCATGGTTATAATTCCATATCCCATGCATGATGTGTGGTTGTGCTTGACATAGCCGTGCATGGAGGTGTGTAGGTTGGAAAAACAGGCGCACAAGGATGTGCACCTGCTAGAATTATAGTTGCGCACTATTTTAGCTGTTTCTCAGACAGTTATGCATCAATGCGCAACTGTGTGGAGAACATGTATGCATAGGTGCGCACATATGGGGTTGATAGATGCGCAATGATGCACAGTTGTTTCTCTGATAGCTGTACATTGATGTGTAGTTGTGCGAAGAACATGCGCGCATATGTGCACGTCTGTGGAGGTGAATGTCGCGCACTGGAGGTGAAGTTAATGGGTTTTGAAAGTTTGAATTTTTTTCATATTTTTGATAAATGATGAGTACTGACCAAGGGTTTCTATGTGAATATAGGTGTCAGTTTATCATGCTATTCCATTGAAGGGAGAAAGACTAGG
Source organism: Picea mariana (assembly GCA_032191745.1). NCBI lineage: Eukaryota > Viridiplantae > Streptophyta > Pinopsida > Pinales > Pinaceae > Picea > Picea mariana. The sequence continues at coordinate 85,662 of JASDQU010309205.1, forward strand.
AGTGCCTCTGGGAGGTGGTGAGAGAGGAGTCAGGCGTTCGAAGACTCTTGGTATTCTGTGGTATGCTCAAGTTCTTCGACTGCCCACTAATATGGTCGTAGGAGTACATGATTTTAGTATCTAATATCAATGTGGAGCATTGATCTGTAGTGATTCATTGTGATGGGGTAGCAACATACATTCTCAGTTGTTGAGGATGTGTCTTTTATGATGGGGCTCCCCTTTCGAGGAGTGGCCCTACCTGCTGAACCCCAGCTGCTAGAGGATGTACGGTTGATAGACTTGGCATGAGATTATTGTTAGGGGCCAAACATGATGTCAGGTTCGGTTGTCCACATTGAGACGATGGATGTGCTCTTGCATCATTGCATCGCGGCTATGATTGTGAGGATCTATGGATCCTTAGCTACTCAACGAATCAATGGTGGTCATCTGAGTATTATGTAGAGGGTCCTGGATGGGGACTTTTTTGCCTAGGGATTGATGTTGCATGCCAAGATGATAGGGAAGCTTCATCGATGTCAGACCACTAAATCTAGTGACTTTTCATTTGGATCTATCATGGTGGCATGGTTTCTGGAGAGGGTGCCCATGTTGTGCCCTAGGGTATTTCTTTCGGCTGCAGGGCCGCAGGAGCCATGACTAATGCATTGGGCTCAGATTTTGGCACGATATGGAGGGGGAGAGGGTGGCCACTAATTTACAGCCATGTTGGCACGTGTGTGGTGCCATATTCCACAAATTATACTACAATTCCCATATGGTGGGATGGATTTTCGGTATGACCTGGACATGGTGTTGCCTCCTGGAGAGGTTTGGGACCAGAGAGGTATGCTTGTGCATTTATGTTTTTTTATTTTGACAGTGTAGAATATGTTTATATATGTATGTGGATGTTGACTCTATCTTTTCTTTTGTGTTTTTAGATGTGGGGCTGCGAGGCTACTATAGCAGGAAAACCCCTCTATGGACTACACCAGGGTTCTAAAATGTAGGTTGAGCTAACCATCTAAAGTCTCCTATTTTTTATCAACTATATGGACACTACCCCACAATCATACATAAAATATAATGTATAGGGATATGGTAGGCATACCTTAAACTCTGCTTCCAGTGTCGATCCCTTTGCACTTATTTGTTTCCCGACTGCAAGTCTCCTCCCAAGGCTGACCTGCATTCACCAAAAGACAAACAAGAAACTACAAGCATGCATTCTACATATGGATTAGTGGGTTAGAAATAATAAAAAAGAAATGTATACAAATCATATGATTTTAAGACGTCATTTGGTGGGACGGAAAAAGTACTTCTTTATATTAATCTCACAAAAGTCACTTACAATATGAGACTGGCACTGCTCCTCGAAATCATCCTTGGGCTCCTCTTCAAAATGCACCAACTACTTCCACGTATCCTTCTCCTATTCAGTTCTCTCTATGGAAATGGAAATGACTTGCAATGGAGGAAAAGGGAATTCTATCTCAAACTCACAATGTGGCTGCAAACAAATGGGGGAAAGGGGGAAAAATGGGCAGAGTTTCTATTCTCTCATGCTTCTTGTTGAAATAGGACCCCAAACCCTTATTTTATAGGCCAAAGGATATAGTAACGATTTTGGTGACTGGCTACAGGAAGTCAAACGGTTAAGTAATGGCCCGGAAACCATTATCCTATCCAATTTTCATTTATTTTGATATTTTGTGAGTGTACGTGGGTTGTAGTGGGTCATAAGTGGTATGTATGCGGGCAGTAGTGATGTAGGGTGCATATACCTTTAAAACAATGATTGTTAGAAGAGCTTGTTCAGAGATGGCTTGGAAAAGATAGCAAGTTAGATGGCATGATGCCAGGTATGCATGTCTGGTGCAATTTAGGGTTATAAAAGATGCCTCCTAATGTGTGAGGTCATAAGATTATCTGATGCTCGAAATACATTACAAATATTCACCAATGTATGAAGTGAGTGAGCCTAAGGACCAAAGTTTAGGAGGTGCCATCTGCAAAAATAACAATTTGTCTCACCGAGGTGGGCATACCCATGCTCGGGATGAAATAAAATCATGGATGCCAATCAAATACAATGCAGATCCATGTCATATAACTATATAAAGTGTAGCTACAAGAAATACACAATGGATGTACATATGAAAATCAAAAGATATACATGTATGGTATCCATCTTCAAGAAGCCAATGACGCCTGATGGCTAGAGATGAGGTCTTCAGATCTTGAGCAACAACCTCAAAATCTTCAAAACTCAGGTAGGAGTGTAATATTAGTGTACGAATTCACTACCCAGAGGTATTCGACGAATCATCAGGAACACACAAGAGGATCTTGGTGATCAGGAAGAGAACTTCATTGATTTTGAGAAAGGACTTGATTGGTCTTTCGGGGTGGTCAAGCATGAGGACAAGAGAAAAACTGTAGAAGGGCCAACTCAAGTTTAGTAAAACTTCCCTTAGACAAAAGCATGAAAAATTATGAGACTCAGTCAGCATGGCATTGAGATAATTTGACGATGTAGGAGGCAACAAAAACTCTCCATATGTTTGGAAGGATAACCAAATGGAGGAGGACATGGCTCTATGTAGCGAAAATAACTTCCTAAGGTCACATTAAATCCCAGAGCTTGCTGAACAAACAGAAGGATGTGATTTGTCCAAGGGTGACTCATTGTGATGCCAATAAAAATAAAATACGTTTCCCTTCCTCTTTTTGGGGTATATTTGATTTTTTTTTCTTTTTCAATAATATTGGAAAGTTTGAAAAATAATAATAAAATAATGCTACGTTACAAAGGAGGAACGAGTGTTGCAGGCATACTAGTTCCAAGTGCAAGGAAAACACTGATGCTCAGAGAAAGGGAGCATATGTAGGAAAGGGACACTCGAAAAAATCCTCCATGGGTCAAGGTGTCAAGACGCAGAGGCAAAGTGATACAAGGCTTGCGTATAAGGCATGATTCAAATGGTTAAGTTGAGAGAAACATGTATCTGACATTAGGCCAAAGACGTGGAAATGCAAATTTGATTAATAAGACACAATGATAATGTCCTTTGATGTATTTTTAATGAGCCCAGAGAAGGTAAGCTCGGTGGTTTTTCATTTTTAGAGAGTCTGAAAAAGTGTAAAAGGAGACTCCACTGGGGTACCTTTTTTGAAAGTAGTCTAGTCATATCGAAAAAGAGGTGAACTAGCACCAGATAGACGTCTATTCAAAATCATTTTAACGAGTGTGACAAAGAAAATATCACTCGACAATCTTTTCATATTTAAGGAGTCTAAAAAGAGCTTAACTATGGACTCCATAAGGGATGTTCTTCTGGATTATTTTAACAAGTGTGAAGAAAGAAGGTCACTTGACCATCTTTTCAATTTTAGGGAGTCTAAAAAGAGCTTAACTATGGACTCCATGGGGGTTCCTTTTTCATAAATATAGTCCCTTAGGACCGAAAAAGGGGTAAATCTATACCTGAGAATACTCTTCTAGAGAACCGAGGCTCCTAGAGTATACCTTTTTCTTTCAAATGACCGTCTAGACTGAAAAAGGGGTAAACTACCACCGGACAGACGTGCCTTCAAATTTCAGTTTAGCGAGCATGAAGGAAAACAAGATTGCTCAAAAATATTTTCATGTTTAGAGGGTCTGAAAAGGGCTTAAAAGAATACCCGTTGTGTTTTGGGAGTCCCGAGGGTGAGGTCAAGAGTGATAATGAATCATGCAAATGAGGCTCAAACTCGTAGTCAGGAAAAACTAATAAGGACTTATGAGCCTATAGTCATTAGTGACGGCATGGACACCAAAATGAAACCAGGATCTACCTAGGGCATCCATGTGAAATTGGGCTCTACCACTAAATTACGACACTTCTAGAGTAGGAGTGAGTGTTCCATGTCACAATTCGGTGGGATCAATCCTATGGCAAAGCGAAAAATACAACGAAGTGAAACAAGTGGAGGTGGAATCCTATCTTACATGCACAAAGTTGGAGAAAATGACTTTTTACCAAAAGACCTTTAAAAATGACCCAACTCTCAAGAAGTTTCCCAATACCCCTATGTCAGGATCAATTTTTCTAGGGATCCTAACATGCCTGTACCTCTCAGAGAGAAGCGAGGAGAGATGGGTAAGTTATCTTTTCAAAGTTATTTAATTTTTGTGTCTTTTATATATATATATATCATGGTTTTGTATACCAGAGTATCTAACACTTATGTATTTGTTGTGTACATATTTGGGATCAGTGCGTCCAACATACTTCTCTAGGACTAGGTGGCATCCTTGACTAGAGGCAGGACCAGTTGGAGCTACCAGACCAACAACAACAGCAGGGGGGCCTCCAGCCAGAGAGGCTGAGAGAGTATTGAGACGGGTAGAGCGGAACCTTACCGTGCTCACTCGTACAGTCCCTATGGCAGAGATCAAGGATGTCCCACCGTCGATGCAACCTCATGTAGTTGGGGTGCCATGCACCTAGGTCCATCTCTTCTGACATTTTGAAAACATTGTTGTTCACTATAGAAGGGCCAACAGGCCCCGCCCTTAGCTAGGATAGACTACTTACGTGCCAAGAGAACTTTTTGTATATTTTTGAGGGCATAAGCCCCATGACTCTTACTGGACATATTTTTGATGCGCTTGTGCCCACCCATGTACTTTGATATTTTTTGATATATATGTGGATATTTTACATCTTTTTACGTCTTATGGCTTACATCTATTTTACAAATGTATTTACTTGTGCGTGTGTGTGCTTTTTCTTACATGTGTGCAATATGCCAATATATTACATGATTAGCTATAGTATCTGTGATTTGATTCAATCTCCTAGGAACATGGATATACGTAATGTAATCAAAGCTTCGTTCTAAGAGACGTACCCTAAGGAATCGTCAGTGTAGTGTAGGATCGTAAACACGGTAAACCAACTGAGACACAACCAGCTGAGCATCTAAGTAGACCCGAAGGTGAGAGATACCATGTGACAAAGCATCACGAAGAAAATCTAAGACTGCGCTATATTGGCGACATTGTTTGTGGTGTCACCTAAACAGATACCTCCTGAAGATAGAAACTGGCCCTAAGGTGTGAAAATCACCCAAGCTACAGAAGCAAGCCTCCGAGTGTGTTGGCTAGCGTCATCCGCAAACCCAATGAACACCTCAGATTCACTTGACATCCGCCACAGTGAAAAACATGACATCAAAAATGAAACATCCATAAAACCAAAAAGACAAAGCCTAAAAATAAAATGTATAAGAGTGTACATATGTTACAATAAGTCACCCAAGGTGACCCACCTACAAGTAATACTTCTTGAGGTAGAGCCCATTTATAGGCTCTGCTAAAGCTTTTCCCTCAAATTCCACTAGATGATAAGCACCCTTCTTTAGAACCTCATTCATGATGAAAGGTCCAAACCACATGGGTTTGAACTTGCCTGCTCCCAGGGGGTCCTTATCTTGGTCATAGAATAGGACAAGGTCTCCTTCAGAGAAAATCCAAGGATGGACATACTGATCATATCGACACTTGATTTTTTGTTTGTGAGCCTCGTTAGCCAAGACTGCATCCTGATGCTTCTCATCAAGATGCTCAAGATATAATAAACACTGTTCAAGAGGTGAAGTGTCTGGAAATAAATGTACTGCCAACTTTAAACAGGGGATCTGGCACTCTACAGGAAAGAATGCTTCCAGCCTGTAAACGAGTTGAAAAGGTGAGAAACTGGTTGTAGTCTTAACAGATTCTCGGTAGGCCCATAATGCCGAGTACAACATCAAATGCCAATTTTACTTGGCCGAATTGATTGTTCGTTGTAAAATAGTCTTGAGGGATTTATTCACAGATTCCACCTGACCATCCACTTGTGGGTAGTAGGTTGATGAATTTTCTTGCCTCAACCCAAGTTTTGATGTTAACTTGAACATCATTTTGTTCTGAAAGTCAATTCCATGGTTAGTGATAATCTCTCTCGAGACGTTGAACCTTGCTATTATCTAGTTAAACAAAAATAGAGTTGCGGTCTTGCCATCATGTTTAAATGTTGGCATAGCTTTGACCCACTTCGTGAAGTATTCTACTACTACAATGATGTAACAGTGACCCCTTGAGGAAGGAGGGTTGCATGTAGCGTAATCAATCCCCCACTTGGTGAAGGGACCAAATGTGATAACGAGAAACATAGGAGCGGGGTGTGACCTCATCTTCCGAGAGAATATCTGACACGGGTGGTATTTCTTGATCGATTCAACACAATCTTTGATTAATTTCTGCCAAAATTAACCATCTTGTAGAATCTTTTGGGTTGTTTCAAACCTAGACAAATGACTCCCACATGCTCATGTGTGGCAATCGTTAAGTACGATTTTTGCTTCTTCATGAGTGAGACACCGGTGAAGGATGCAATCTACACCTTGATGATATAATGTGTCCTCGAGTATGAGATAGTTCTTGGCCTGATGGCGTATATGACGACACTCATCACGAGAGGCAGAGGTGGGGAACTGTTGACGAGAAAAATTGACCGTCTGTCAACTAAGAGAGTGGAACTAGTCCGAGGTTGTGTAATAACCCAAGCCGTTTGGAATGAACCACCCTGACGGGTTTAGCGGCTCTGTTAGCCGATCTAAGGTCCTAAGAAAACCAAAGAGAAAATTAATCTAAACTAACTAATCTAACTAAAACTAAACAAACTAAACAAACTAAAACTAAATAAAACAAACAAACAAACTAACAATAAATAAAATGAACTAATCTACCTAATCTAATTAAAACTAACTATTAAACAAACTAAACTAAACTAATTATTAAAACAAAACAAAACTAACTAACTAACAATATAAATACAATCTACTAATTACTACTATACTAACTCTACTAATTAACTATCTAACTACTAATTGCATTATAACTTATTCACAAATATACATTATCTACAACTTGCAGATTTGAATAAAACCTGTAAAACTCATTGATATTCTGTCCTAAGACAGCAAGAGATATTTTTTGTTGATTTTTATGAATAAGAGATAACACTTACTGAAATTAAACAATCTAATATACTAACTACACATATATCTAACTAAATACTAACAAATACACTAAACGAATAAACAACAAACTGACCTAGAAACGCTCCAGATTTGTCCTGTGTATGATGATTGTTCAAGCAGATCGGAGGAAGAAAACTCACACCGAATAGTCCAGAAGCTTCTCGTAAATGATAAGCTGCAATGCTCTTTGAGTTTGTTTATAGGACAAACAAGACATAAAAAATCATAACAATTATAAGATTTATAAATTTCTGCAATTAGGTAAACCTGTTATGCAAGAACTTATACTTAATAATTCAATTGTTGAAGAAGAGAAATCTGTCATTCGCAAACTGAATCAAGTAATTGCTATGTTTTTAAATACTGGAAGAAATCAGATATGGATTATATTGATTAAATCGTATCATTTGCAAAAGACTAAGATAGCTAAAGTAGTCATTAACCAAATGCAAATTGATACACATAAACATGAAACAAAAGATTGATATTATGAAAAGCTAAAGCTGTAGCAGAACATAAATTTCTGTCTCAGTCTGTATTAAAATTCCATATCCTTGTTCTCCCACGAATGAGGATGATGTTATTACAAAAAGAATAAGTATTTATAAGTTTTCCCACAGGGTAAAACCTCCCTGTGGTAGTTATCAAACTGTTTACATAATCTGGGAAGATATTCCCAAGATCAACTAAATTAGGAAACTAAAATAGAAGTAAAATATCCAAATATCTTCTAAATTGTCCATCAAATCCCATGCAATTCGAATTCACCTGAAAAGGATCCAAAATAAACAAGTTAGAAGACTCTTTTATTAATAAAATGATAAAAATTAAATTATATAGACCAGCTACAGAATCATCTATCAGAATCGATTCAAAATCTTTTAAAAGAATTAAATCCAATTATATTTGAAAACAAATCATTGAGATTGGAATGGTTCTATCATTCAAATTTAAATAGGATAAAAAATGATTCAACCAAATATAGAGATAGGGATACTCTGTTTCGATTGTTACCAACAAAATCGGGTCCACGGAGTCATAATCGGACAATCATAAGATTGTTTCATATCCAATTGAAACCGATAATCAAACATATCGTATGCGATTGTTAAACAAGAGATACGATCCAATCCAACAAAATCATTTTCCAATCGTTATAGCTGTAACGATATAGAAAAAAGATTCATATCATTTAATTGAATACAAAGATAGAAATACTTTGTTTTGATTATTGTCATAAATCGGGTAAATGAAATCATATGTAACAGCATCATAATCGTTTCTCAACAAATCGAATCCCTCTATTATGAGATCATTTTGATATTCAATTGAAAACAAAACAAATCGCAAACATGTCATTATACTTGTCTCATCAACAAGAGAAATCATTGAATCAAACATGATTATCACGATAACAGCATAGCAAGCGATTTAGGCTATGAACGAATTCAAACCATAACTAACACATAACCAAAATCGTAACAGGATCAATCAAACAGAATTTGTTATAGATTTCGATCGTTGATCCTTGCACAGCAAGCAAACAAGATCGATTAATTTTGATCACAATCATTTCAATCAAACGAATCATAACAGGGTTTGACCAATTCATTTCACAAATCTAAAATACAGAGCATCAATTATAATCTAAACTCGACTCATAGGACAAACTTGCCAAATTAGAATAAGAGTGAATTGATTTAGCTAAGATTTTCACATAGTTGTTATGATTTGGATTCATTACCGATTCGGGCGCGAATGTTATTTGAGCGTGATGTTTTCATCAAAGAAACAAAGTCATTATTCTTAACTTGGAAACAATCAAAAATAGAACATCACACGACACAGCATCGTAACAAGTATCTTCCCGAAAACTGTTACCAGTCATAGCATACCAATGTCAATGAAATTGAATCCGAGCAAAATCGTAACAGTCAAACTTAATCAAACCATTTACCAACCATAGCATATAGATTACAACCAAATCAGATCCGAGCGTGATTGTGTTCTAGACTGAATATGAAAATTTTCCTTTTCAAATCGGATACAAACCAATTCATTTGAAGGCAAACTATTAGTTTTGTCACCATAACAAGGCAAGCCAATCAATCAAATTCAAACGAAGATCACTCAAATCCAATCAAAATCTATTGATTTCTATACTGGGAATAATCAAATCATATATCAAATCGAAATTTCTTTTTATCCAAAGCAAATCTATATATAGAATGCATGCAATATAACAGAGCCATTCAAGGTGTGAACAAAACTATTTAAAAACTGAATTGAAAACATTATAACAATCTAGATTATTTACAAAACAAAACGATATCAAAACCATACCTGTGTAGCGACAAGGCTGCTTTGATTATTTCAATTTATAATTGACCATGGCCATGGCTGATTCCATGATTTTGAACAGGATGGAGCCGGTTGTCTTTTGCTTTTTGTCTGTTGCTTGGAGCTTGGCCTTTTGACTAGTTAGTACTTTAATTTGATCTTCCAGTGATTGAATCTTCGACTGGAGCATAGAAACATCAATGTAATATCGTTCTAACCATGAATTGCATTGGTCTCAGGGTGACTATGTGGGTTTAAACAGAGTAGGCGAGGGTTTGGCCAAATGACCGAGAGTTTCACGAGGCAATTCAATACTCGGGTAGTTAGGGTCATCCTTTAGACAGGGGGGTAAGTTTGACACAAAATCATAAGGGGGCTCAACACATAAACCTTGCGAATAGGGGTATTCACTAGCCAAGAAACGCTCCACTTCCGAATCGGAGTCCTCACTCAAGATGATAGGATTTGGCTCAACAGGGGGTTTTGGCTTATTCCTTGCCATCCGTGAAATCAAACGTGCATTCTTTTTCCATTTGGCATTTGCAGTAGGGTTTGCCTTGGGCTTTTTTTTCATAGGTTTAACAGTATCAACACTCTTATTCACAGTGTGGGGTAAGTCGATAGGAGGGTCGACCGAGGGTTTAGGCAGTAGAACATGGTAGGGCACTGGGGTTACGGCCTTGACCTCACTCACCCCAGGTTTGTCAACCTATGTAGGGTTCGGATCCTTGAAACCATTCCGAGCAACGAAAATGTTCCATCTATCCCCGTGCAAACTCAAATGATAAACAATGATAAGCTTGATAAGCCCATAATGAAA
>JASDQU010309206.1:0-18351 GCA_032191745.1 Picea mariana
ATTTAAATAATTTCTTTTGTATCCACTTTGACTTATAGTACACTCATCACTTCACTTTATTATTTAAATAATTTCTTCTTTGCAATTACTTTGACTACTTTGACCTTTTGGGGCTTCTAGATTACTCATGAGGGTTCTCCAACTTCACATGGCCATAACTCTGTAACCGTGAGGAGTTATGTGATGTTCCATATACCACTGGAAATGACATGACATTTAATATTCATCTATAAGAGTCTTATCTTCAAATATATTAAAACTCATACCATTATACATCAAATAAAACTTGGGTCCATTACCCAAACCTTTGTGCTACCAGAATTTACTACTGGACTTTCTTCAAGGGTTGGCATCAATGAAAACCAACCCAAATAATCAACAATCTCCCCCTTTTTCATTGATGGAAACACTTTGATGCAATATTGAAGTCATATCATGAAATATTGAAGTCATATCACTCATGCTCCCCCTGTGACCATTGCTCCCCCTGGAATCATGCCTCTGTGCTTTTCATCTGATAAATCTCTCCAGCTTTGCCATCAATGAAAAATGTATCTTTCCATCCGGGGATACTCCCCCTAAATGAACTATCCTTGGGGATAATCCCTGATGGGTGTTCTATATGCACTAAAATCACACTAAAAACCCTCAATTAAATTGTCAACCCGAGGTAAGTAAACTTATAGTTGTAGCAAAATATATGCCAAGGTAGAAGGGTTGGTAATATAGTCTAACTAAAGAAGTGGATATCTAAGGACTAATCTATTCAAACAAAAACTAATAATGATCAAACCCGACTAAGGAATTCAAACTATGTACCCTAAGTAACCTTTGGACACAGGATCAATGGATAGTCCTAAGAAAGCAATTGAAAACCCTACTTAAAGAAAACTAGTTCAACAATAAGCAAAAGAAAACTATTTAAGTATAACAATAAGAAAATAACAACAACAAACTTCTTTAACTAGCCTATTTAAATTCAGTAAACAACTATCCCGTGAAAGCAAGTAAATAAACAAGCAACTACACTATCAAAGCAAGAATAGACAAGTAAGCAATTAACCTATTAAAGCAAGTAAATATCTAACTAACCTAGGATAACTTCTACTGCAAGAAAACTAATCAATAAGAAACCAATTAAACTAAGAAACAAGTTGTTGGCCCTTGACCAAGTTTTGAGGAACACTTGGTCATATTTGACTGTTTTTCGACTTTGACAGCCTATCAAAGATGGAGCGCCAGGTGAAGCAAAGATCACAGGATCTCAGTCCACTTTTGGGCCCGTTTAGGGTTTTGGGATAATGTAATGGGAAAGGGATGTCGGCCCATGGGTTTACCCACACTTAGGCCCACTTTTGTAATCTATAAATAGATACTTAGGCAATGTAAGGATAGTCGATGGCTTAGTGCTAGTAACTGGATCTGTGTGATGAGATGTGGATTGTAAGTGCTCTATGCATGATTGCAAGAGGCTTAGAGAGCTAAGTGAAAGTTGTTGTAGAAGTTTGTGATAGGATTTGTGCTAAAGTGCAAGGAAGAAGGATCTAGCGAGCTCAGCAGATCTTCTGTCCTGTGCAAAGTAAGGATTGTTGAAGCTCTATGTTGTAACCTAATTAACTAAAGCTAATAAAGAAGAAGACTTTGTGGATGTAGCCCCAGGGTGGGGGTGAACCACGATAAATCTGTGTATTGTGCTTTGTGCCTCGACCTGATGTGTTTGTCTCTTCCTTCACTAAGTGCTTTGATGTGTTTAGATAGATCTATTTATGCTTTATGAATGAATGTTAGATCTGGTATGTAATATGCTTAGTTCTTGATCTGTCAAATCTAATCTATCTTGTTGTGGCTAAGTACTGAATTATCTTAGATCTAAGTACATACTGCGATGCTCTGTGTTATCTGCAAAGTATCATAAAGGTCGAATATTGATGAATAATCTATGCTAGGTGATTTCTAAGTGTTATAATCATAGATCTGTGTCCCAACTAAGGTTGCAGACACCTGATTCCTACAACCACCCCTGCCTCTACTTCGGGTGAGACTTCATCTACTTCACAGGTGTTGTTGAAAGGGCTAGTAGTTAGGGTTTTGTTGGTGCACTCTTGAACGTTGAACCTTGGGTCTGCCCTTGTGCCAACACAAGTGAACTCTATTCTTAAACTAATCTTCACAACTATTTCTAATTCATAAAAGGAAATCTACCAAATTGAAAGCATTATGATGATAAAAGAAACTAACAACTAATCTCTTATGATAAGCAAACTACTCTTTAACCTACCAAAGAAAAAGACTATCTATCCTACAAAAAAAAGAAAACTATATTCTAGTCTATGAAAACTCAAATATAGTGTTTATGGTTGTGTGAATGTCTCGGACGTCTTATAATATCATGATGGCACTTAACAATGAAAGAAAATTCAAGAGGGATAAACTCAATATTGACTTCAATAGAAAAGTGAAAAGTGTGAATTAGGCAATCCAATGAGAACTTAGCCATTATGAAAACAACATCAATTACCTTGCATATCCATGTGATTATTACTCATGCATTAATCATCAACAGTTATAAAGAGATTATGAAATTCAATTGCATTCTGTAATATGTAAGCAAATTCATAACTAAATTCAATTATTAACTACAAATTGAAATTGTAACCTAGATCTAAGAAATAAATTGCATGAAGTAAACTAAGCTAAACCTATTTTGACAATTCAAATTGCAAAAAGAGAAATGGTTATAAACAAAAATTAAACATTATTCTAGCACATGACAAGTAAACTAATGAGAAAATTAATTAACAACTAGTTAAGGAAAAACTAAATAACAATTGAATCAACAGTCTAAAAATGAAAACTAGAACTAATACTATCCATCCATCGAAGCTCTGTCAAAGAAAGCATGAATTAAAATTTTGTTCTAAAACTCCGTTTTAACTCTATTTTAAACTTGATTTTAAAAGCATAAAGAAAGTCTAATCTACCATCTAATCTACATGGGGTTAGTGTCTAAGTTTGAAAACTTGTTTCTACTAACTACAAAGTCAGTGCATATTGACAAGATCCTTCATACTAACCTACAAAAGGAAAATAAAACAATTAAACTATAACAACAATTTATACAGTGAGAAAACAAAATGACAATTCATGTATAGGAAAAGAAGTAAAAAGACATCTATGCTACTTAATTCATAAGAAAACTCATTGAATAGTTACCTAGACTATTGGTGGGCCTCCCAACAAGTCGTGGTCACTCTTCAAATGCACACCACGAACTTCAGCAAAGTGATTTCACCATTAAAACTAAAAACGCAGTTTTTACACAGTCTAGCAAAACAAAAATAGAAAAATAGAGCTAAAATTGTCTTTGTCTCTAACACATGACTTAACTATTTTTTTACCACTGAAGTGGTATTTATAAGCTTTACAAAATGAGAGGTCGATCACTAGAGGGTCAAACCTCTTCTAAAAATAGTAAATTACATTTAATGGTGACATAACTGCCAAAATGAAGTGAGCCAATAATCGCCCAACGTAACAACCCAAACCGAGTTGTCAAGAGTTTAGTAGCTGGAGGGCACGAGCACAAGCAAAACCTATGTCTTTGATTCGCCCACCACTTGCCGCCAATAACATAATCTCCAAATCACCCATCGTTTTTGTGTAGAACTGAGTGTCGGATGGAGTACCAGATTTGTGTCGAATGGAGTACTGGACTGAGTGCTAGAAGCAAAAACAAGCTGCGATTTTTCCCTGTGACACCAAAAATGTGAATTATATCCCTGGAAACATAAAAACATAATGAGTTACACTCAAGATCATCATAAAATACGAATTATGCATACCTGGTGTGGATCATAGCGTTTTGGCACAAAATCTCTTCAAAAACATCTTCAAAACATGAAAACACATATATACATTCGACAAAAGTATCTAATTAATGTCATAAAATTGATCATATCACGGGCCCAACATTATCCCCACACTTATGATTTTGCAGGTCCCACTGCAAACAAAAAAGAAATTTCCCCTCATGATTAAGCTTGATGATGAGGATCATCTTTAGAAGCTTCTCCTTCTTGATGTGAAGACATTGCCTTATGATTCTTGTGTTGCTTCAGTTGTGCTCTGAGGCTACGGTTGGATTTGGCCATCTCGTCAACAACCAACTGTTGAAGGGATTTTACCTTTGCTTGGAGGACTGTATTATTGTGATGAAGATGTGTGTCCATTGTCTTCCTTTCTTCCAGCTGTTGCATAAGATGAAAATTCTGTTTTTATACCTTCTCAATGGCTGGGGCAGAATCAGTGATCTCGGAGGAAGGCTTAAACCCTTTGAAAGATGTGGACAATCTATCATTCTTAGGATCTAGGGTAGGCATGGGTGAAGTAGGAGTAATAGGGGGTTGATAAGGAGAGGTAGGTTTTGATTTTGTCTTTCTTTGTAGCTCTAATCCATCTATAGAAACTCCCCTAAGTCTCTTGTGAGGGCTCTCAAGTTCGGAGGACACTTGGATAGGGTCCAAAGCAGGCAGGGGTTTTGCATAAGGTTTTGCTCTTGTTCTCTAGGTACTCTTTTGGAAGGGTCCTTTATCAAATTGATTGGCTCCCATCTTGTTTGGGGGAACCAGAGGAAATTCTTGTTGAGTCACTTCTTGGAGATATTTAGGTGTGGGATCAAGAGATATTGAATGCATCGGGGGGGTTAACAATAGGCTTTCTTTTCTCTTTACTCTTGGTCTTTTTACCCGATGAGGATGCAAGGGTGTCAACAAGATTTTTGAATTTTACTGGTAAAGAAATGGTTTGTACAAGGGGGTTTGGAGTCCTTGGCGAGCGGGGCTTAGATGGAGAGATAGTCCTTAGATCCAATGTCTTTTTGTTGGTCTTGATTTTCAAGTGAGGGTTTTCAAATTGATAGATGAATGCATCCCAAGTTTGCCCCTGTTTCTCTAGTTTGACTAGAACAAGGAGTTTGATTAGGCCATGGTGAAAGATGCTATTGTGGGGGTTAGTTACATTCTTACTCACTTGAGAGGACATCTTCTCCAAGCTCTTTAGAAAGTAGAAGGGAATATTCAAAGGTTTGTTGAACTAAAAATGAGATAACAATCTGAAATGAAAGGCTTTGAAAGTGGAATATCTACCTTCACATGTGATCAACCTGGTGATGAAAATGAGAGGGTTCATCAATTCCTCTTTTATCCATTCCCTGGAGTATCCTTTTTCTCCTGAGATGTTCTGGAATTCAGGCTTAAAATCCCTTTTATAACTTGAGCGCAGCAGCTGGTGGTTTTTGAACCATCTATATCCCATTCTTGGAAGCTTCGCGTCTACAAAAATGGACTCTTTCAAGACCCCAAAGGTAAGAGACCCCATGCGTTTTGTCTTCCCATCTAAATCGAGAGAAAATTGCATGGAGATGCCATCATTGTGGCTCTGCAAGTGGGATAAGAATGGCCCCCAGACTGTGTGCAAAAACACCTCTCTTCACCATGCAAACTCAAGAATGGCGAAAATATCTTCATAGGAAGAGGGTTCATGCCACTTGGGCATTGTGATGAGGTGAAGAAATAAACAAAGCCGAAATTCACCAAGAGAGGGTGCGATGGGGCCAAGGAATGGCACAAATTGAGCAAGGACCAAGCGTGATTTGAATAGGGGAAGGAATGATAGAGGCTATGTGCGATTTTATAACACATGGACAAGGCAAATAGCAAGGGTGAATTGGGATAATAGGTAACCTCAGCTCGTATTTGAATGCGCCTATGGTTGAATTGATTGCACACATGCATGCACGAGTTGCCATGTGTGGGGAATTTCGAATTCAAAGACAGGTTTTTGGGGGAAAATGATGCGCAATTAGATCAATGTCCAAGTCTTTTTAATTGGACATTTGATCATGAACATATCTAAAACATCCTCAATCAATTGCCTTCAACCAATTTAATTAAATGCCATTGATTCCTGGTTACCTGGAATTGTGGACAGTTACTGGTGTGTAAATTCATATGGAACTTCGTTCGACACCTCATATGACACTTCATACAGAACCTCATATGGCACTTCATGTGACACCTCTGTGTTAAATACATTTTTACCTCTTGTAATGGATAGCCTGCAATATTGAAATGTTTTTGACAATCAGAGTGGCTAGGAGCAGAGGTAGAATGCTCGCTTGTTGTTTATTTTTCCCCCATGCTCACTCAATCCTCTTCCAGAGGACATGTAATGTCAAACCTACAATCAACAGGTTATAGAAAGCATAGGACATGTAATGTCAAACCTACAATGTACAACCTGTAATGAGAAATAAACCGGTAAAAGTTGTTTGTTAAGTATATGTTCAACAATTTATAGCACACAAGATTTTAGCACTTCAAAAATAAAATGACTATTGATGTAACAACCTGTATCATGGAGATAATACAAAAAAATATTACAAAGATTTATTTCTCTAGGCAATGACCATTTGTCAACTCATGAACCCCTCCCCCACACCTAAGTATTGTGACACCTCATAACCAAAAGTATAGGAAACTAGTCAGTTCCCCCAATAGCCGAAGATTTATAGTATGTCAAGTGTAAAGATAAATTTCACAGATTGGTCTGACAAGATGGTTAGAATATGGCCCCACCTATAGGATAATACATCCTATATATAGATAAGAAGAGGTAGGCAAGAGAGTTTCAAGATAGTCTTAGAGTTAGTTCCCAATGACAAGTTTATGGAGTTCATTAACCTTAGCTTAACCATACATACTTCATGTCATCTTTGTTTGCAAGTAATGTTGTACATCAGGACAATTTTAAATTTATTATTTTATTTTTTTTCAGATTACCATCCTTGCTAGGTAGAATGCCTCGTTGCCAGCAAGCCTATTCAGTACTCTGACGAGTTTACCTAGTCATACCACAAGATGGTACCCGCTGCTAGCAGACCTGTTCAGTATCCTGGTGGGTTAGCCTCTTACAACCTCAGAGACTAGCCCTCCATCATTTAAGATTTTAGTATAATATTTCTTTATGAAAAAAGATGGGGGAAAAATTTGAAAATAACTTTTTTTTTTTTAATTGGGATGGTATTTATGTTAGAGGATGACTTTCCATTATATTACTTAGTGATTGTCCCGATGTAAGGGGTACTTAAGAAGACATGGACTATCTAAAGATATGATATAATCAATCTATTTAGTGTGTAGTGGATGGTACCATTAAAAAAGAACAAAAAGGTATCTCTAGGTTCAACTCACTTTCTTCTTTTGTAGTTATTGTGATGTTTCCATGACTAACCGCTAACTAGATCTCATTGTTACTCTTTAATAAATACACTTTACTCACTTACTCAGGTTTGTTGGAAAAAACTATAAGAGAGACATCTAAGCTTGATGGTTATGGTATCACTTCCTTATACAGTGGTGAAGAGTTTCAAGAGCAACTGCTTTGGAATGCCTTAAGAAAATGAATTTTTTCACAAAAATATGCCTAATTACAGTAAGTCAATATTCATTTGATGCTTAGCAGACAAAAAAATTCAAGTGTAATAATGTTTTGAACAAAAATATTTCTTTTATATTTCCTTGAAACTGTCTACTCCTGGTGAAATAAATACTTACAAAAATTTCTATAATTGCTTTATTAAAAAAATTCAAAAACTATTTACATATGTACAGTAGAAAATTTATAAAAATTTTCAAGAACAAGGGGGAACGTCCCCATCTACTAAGGCCAATGCCTTGTTAGATGACATGACCTATAGAAAATCCTCTTTGGAAATGGGCTTACGATAACGTTTGAGTCGGTGTCCATTTACTACAAAGGAGACTTGTCCATCGTCAATTGTTTTGATTTTTATAGCTCCATTCTCATATACAGTGACTACCTCGTAAGGGCCCAACCACCGGGTGGTGAGTTTGCCTTTGAAGGTTTTAAATCGGGAATCAAACAACAAAGTCCAATCACTAGGTTGGAATTGATTCTTCTTAATAAAATTGTCATGCCACTTGGTCCTCTGGTTTTGGACTGATATTGTTCATTGGATGGAATCTTGTATGATTTCATCCAACTCATTCAATTGTAGGGCTCGTTGATTTTGATCCTCATCTAAGTTTAATCCCAATTCCGTGGCAATACGGAAGGTCCTTACTTGGAATTCTATTGGTAGAAGTACTTGTTTCCCGTACACTAGCTCATAAGGGGTATGCCCAGTGGTGTTCCTCCAGGTAGTCTGATATTCCCACAAAGCCTTTGGAAGCCTATTAGCCCAATCTCGGTGATGCAATTGAATAGTCTTGGTCGAGGTAGATTCTAGAACTTTGTTTGTAGATTCTACCTGACCATTATCTTGTGGGTGGTATGGAGAAGATTTACAGTGTTTAATCCCATATTTCTCTGTTAGCTCTCTCATCAGCTTGGAAGTGAATTGAGTGCCTTGGTCTGTAACAATTTCATGAGGGACAACAAAGCAAGTAAAGATGTATTCATAGATGAATTTGACAACAGACTTTTTTGTATCCCTAAATAGGTCTTTTTCCTCTACCCACTTGGTGACATAGTCCGCACAAACAAAAATATAGTTCTTTTTACGGGACATGGGTGAAATTGGTCCTACAAATTGAAGGGCCCATTTTTCGAAGGGTTCTATCATAACTTGGGAATGCAAGGGAATTTTGTCAGCTGATGTAGGTCTTCCTATCCTTTGGAAACTATCACAACTTCTCACATACTTAGCAGAATATTTGAAAATGCTAGGCCAATAGTAACCTAAATGTATCACCTTATATGTTGTGTGTTTGTTAGAAAAATGACCACCACATGGTCGATCATGACAACTTCATAGTATTTTTGGTACCTCATCCTCTCAGACACATCTACGAATAATCAAATTGGGATCTGTGCGAAAAATGTCATGACCGACCCAAGAGTAATTGGCACTCTGTGTAATAATTTTACGCTTTTAATGAGGTGACAAATGAGAAGGTAACTTCCTAGTAGCCAGATAGTTTTCCATATCCGCAAAGCATGGGGTATTGACAGAGAGGGAAAAGGGTGATCGTATGGGAAACTATCATCTAAAGGGATATCATCATCCTCATTTTTTATTCGTGAAAGGAAATCAGCTACCACATTATCCTTTCTAGGTCGGTCAAGCACAATGATATTAAATTCTTGTAATAACAAGAGACACCTAGTCACTCGGCCATTAGTTATGGGTTTATTCATGAGAAATATAATGGAGGAATGATCTATATGTATGAATACTTTGTAACCTGTAATGTAATGAGGAAACTTGTTGATAGCATGAACAACTGCCAAGAATTCCTTCTCAGTAACTGTGTAGTTTAACTTGGTAGGGGAGAAGTTCTTGCTCACAAAATAAATGGAATAGGATTGCTGGTCCTCTTTCTACCCTAATACTCCTCCTATTATGGTGTTTGAGGCATCAGTGGATATATGAAATGGGAGAGTCCAATTGGGCCCTCTAAGAACTGGTGCCACATACAGCTTAACTTTCAAGGTTTCAAAGGCAGTTTGACACTGCTCAGTCCAAACAAAATCAACATCTTTTATTAACAATCCAAACATAGGTGCAACAATATTTGTAAAATTTTCAATAAACTGTCGGTAGTATCCAGCATGTCCAAGAAAGCTTCTCACCTCTTTCTGAGTCTTGGGGGGTGAAAGTCTAACGATGACCTCAATATTTGCAGGATCGACTTTTATCCCTGTAGATGAAACATGATGTCCTAGAACCACTTCTTCAGTTAACAACATTTTACATTTTTCATGACTTAGAGATAGGTTCATTTCTTGGCATCTGATAAGGAATTTTTCTAAGTTTTCTAAGGCTTCCTGGTAAGTGTTTCCATAAACTGTGAATTCATCCATATAGACCTCCACACAATCATGAATAAGATCAGCAAATATCCCTAGTACTGCTCGTTGAAATGTAGCAGGAGCATTACACAATCCAAATGGTAATACCCTATAGGCATAGGTGCCCCAAGGAAAAGTAAAGGTAGTCTTGTCCTGGTCCTCGGGTGCTATGAGAATTTGATTGTACCCGTTGTACCCATCTAAAAAGGAAAAATACTTCTTTCTAGACAAGGTATCCAGAACTTGGTCAATGAAAGGAAGAGGAAAGTAATCTTTCAGAGTGGCTTTGTTGAGTTCCCAAAAATCAACACAAATTCTCCATTTCCCAGTTACTTTCTTTGGAACCACTTCAAGCGGGGATACCCTCTTACTGTCGGAGATGGGATAAATAAATATGACATTTAATAACTTTTGGATCTCCTCTTTTACTATTTCTTTGAGTGTTGGGTTCATCCTTCTCTGGGGTTTCCTAACAGGTGTTACTTCCCCCTGGGTATATATGTGATGGATGCATGTGTCAGGGTGTATACCCTTCATGTCAGTGTATTCCCATGCAAATGCTCCTGATTTTTCTTTAAGGATACTTACCAACTGTTTCTGTTGGTTTGTATCTAGCCCTGAGTTTATATGTAAAAATTTCCCTAGACTAATCTCGTAGGGCATAGTATAAGACATGGAAGACTGATCTATCTCGAAGACAAAATATGTCGAAGCAAACATGGATGGGTTCAATTTTTCTTGAAATTCTTCCCCAAACATGTACTCAAATTGGGGAAAACATTGTGGAAAATCCACACATGTGATAGCAGAAATAAACTGGTTTAGCACATTTTCCATTGTGTGCTCCTAAAGGGCCCATGCATGGTCACTTGGCAATAAGGGTTCTTCCCATTCCTTGTTCTCATATGGACATTCAAGCCACCATATATTCTCCATGATAGGTTGATCTCGAGAATATATGGTAAGATTATGGATAGAAAGTCCATTGAGATGGTCATTTCTCCCTCTCTGCAGCCAATACATGCATTGGTTTTGGCTAACCAAGGTCTTCCTAAAATGTCAGGATGGCCTTTGGTAGGATCCTTTGAGTGAATGACAAGAAAATATACTGGGTACTCCCATGAGGCCAAAGTAACCATTATATCATCTAAAATTCCTTCAGGTATAACCCTGGTCTTATTTGCTAATTCCTAAATGGTTGGGGTAGGTCGAAGAAGAGGTTGTAACTATAATTGCTCCAAGGTAGTAGCAGTCATAACATTGATGGCTGCCCCTAGATCTATCAGAGTGTTTCCAATGGAGACCTCATTAACGGTTATGGTCCTTATGGGGTTTCTTGGGTTCCCATATTTTGCTAGTTCTGGCTACTTTTATATGTACTCAGAAAGTTCTCCTACCAAATGTAGTGTAGGAGGGTCCTTTTTCTTCCTACCTGGCTTCTTAATACATAATTCTTTGACTACATGACTGTATATTGGAATGTCTTTAATGGCTTGAAGTAGGGGAATCTTGACACAAATATTCTTCAATTCATTCAAGATGTCAAATTTCGGTCGGGTGGTAGGTTTCTCGATTACTAATTTGTCTGGATAAAGAGGGGCCTTCGTAATTTGTGAAGGTTCATTTTGGGGAAGCTTGGGTTCTTGGTCCTGAGGAATAATAATATCTTCCCATCTAGTGTCATTTATAGGTTGTTTGGTGGTTTCTTCTTCTTCTTCTTCTTCCTAGATGACTACTAAATGTCTCTGCATATCCAGAACTTTTCCCGATCTTAGTTGAATTTCCTATAATGGAACAGGAGTAATGACATGCATTGGGAAGGCCTGCATCTCAACATTGTGAAGAGGTTGAGGGGGATTATTATTGGGATTCAGAACTGGTTTTTTCAGTAATAGTGTCGATCTCGGGGAGCTTGCATTCTGATATTGTAGCAGTTGTTGTTGTGAAATAGGATGTAAAGGTGGTGGAACAAAACCTGGCAGAAGCTCTAGAGTGTTTGGTGGGAACCGGGGATAAGGATGGTTGGCCATAGGGATATGTGGAGCTTGAGGGTTTCCTTGGTTATGTCCTCTCCATCCTCGAAGCCAAGGATGTTGGTACTGAGTAGACCAGTTTTTCCAACCTGGTGAGTTCCACTGTTGTTGTTGTTGATAATAGGGTGGAAATTGAGATTGTAGATCTGGGTATGTGGGATGGTTCCTAGGTTGCCATGGCCTCCTAGGTGCATAAGAGGATTCCCCAAGATCCCCACTTCTATAGATGGCTAACAAACCGAGAAATCATGGACATTTCTTAGTTGAATGGTCTTCTGTGCAGAAGCCCCAAACTGAAATGTTATCTAATGGGCATTCCCTTGAGGAATGATTCCTCCTGCATCTTGGGCAATATATGCTCATTGCATAATTTAACTCCTCCTGTTTCTTTTTAATTTTGAGCATGTCCAACTGGGAACCTATTGTTCTTAAGATATCTGTCTTGAAGTTCTCTAAAAGGTTCCCTATCTCTGATCTCATGATACCACCTGAATTAACTGGTTTTAAGTTTCTATTATAAGGGTCCCAAACATTCTTTCCTGTTTTGTCTCTACTCCTTGAGTAATTTGTACACATTTCACATATTTCGGAAAATGGTTTATGGGAGATGTCACTTGATGCCACCAGGTTAATAATCTCTAGATATTCTTCTGAAATTCCCTTAAGGAAAAGATCCCTAACTGCATCCTCTGGAAGGTCATGGTATTTTAACTTTTGGGAGATATAACCAAATCTTTCCATATAATCTTTGAGGGTCTCATATTCTAACTGTTAGATTTTAAAGATGTCATTACGAGACTCCTTGGTCTTGCAGTAGTCTTGGTACTTTTTAAGAAAGATATCTTTCATGGCTTCCCAAGACCTAATACTGGATTCTCCCAACCCCATGAACCATCTTAGTGCAAATTCCTTAAGGGTGACAGGAAAGAGTTTTAGTTTATGGGCATATTATACGTAGTTGTATCTCCTACACAAGATGTCGAATTCAAATAGGAAGGTGTCTAGATATTCACTATTTTTACCATAAAAGGTAGGCAGTGCTGAGAGAGGAATATTCTTCATGTTGACATTTGGGGTGGTGTCCAAAATTGGAAACTCGAAGGTAGTTTCAATTTGGTTTCCAGTTTCTCCTTCCTCCCCATGTCTTACATTGTTATGATCCTCCTAATCATCCATGTTGGTTTGGTTTCCAAAAATAGAGTTCCTAGGTGGTTTTATCTTTGAAGAGAACAAGTTTTCCCTTTGATGGAAAGGTCTTCCTACTAAATGGATGCATAGGACTCTACTCGAGTCGGTTGAGACTATTGGTACCAAGGTTTATATGTTAGTTTGAGAGATAATTACATTGGCTGAAATACCAAACAAAATATTCACATGTTCAGGGTCTATGATGTCCTCAAAATTAGGATCTCCTGGTGGTGGTGTAAAACAAAAGGTTGTATTTCTTGGTTCTGCGAAAGGCTCGAGTGGTCTTGCCTTCTGTCCCAATATGATTGATGCTTCAATTTCTTGTTTTATAGTGCTCACTGTCTTAGTCTCTTCAGAGACTGCTTTAGCTCTTTGAGTTGAGCTAGCTCTTGTTTTACGGTATCGGTGTGTGGAGCTTATGAGTGGAACGTTCCTTCCCCAAAAAAGATGGGAAGGAACCTTGGTTGAAAGGTCTGATTTAGATTTAATGTATCTGCCTTTTGGGTCTCTAGGTCTATTCATGAAAGAAAACAAAAAGAAAAAGAAAAACTACCATTGGGTTTGGGGGAGCCTGCAATAGCAGATGTGCAGGTTCTTACCTCTCGTCTTAAAGTTCCCCCACCACCTATCTAATACTAAAGTGTAGAAATGATCTAATTCCTAACTATTTCCTACCTTGAGACAACTCCCCGGCAACGATGCCAAAAATGATGGGTGTTCTATATGCACTAAAAACACACTAAAAACCCTCAATTAAATTGTCAACCCAGGGTAATTAAACTTAGACTTGTAGCAAAATATATGCCAAGGTAGAAGGGCTGGTAGTATAGTCTAACTAATGAAGTGGCTATCTAAGGGATAATCTATTCAAACAAAAACTACTAATTATCAAACCCTACTAAGGAATTCAAACTATGTACCCTAAGTAACCTTTGGATGGAGGATCGATGGATAGTCCTAAGAAAGAAATTGAAAACCCTACTTAAAGAAAACTAGTTCAACAATAAGCAAAAGAAATCTATTTAAGTATAACAATAAGAAAATAGCAACAACAAACTACTTTAACTAGCCTACTTAAATTCAATAAACAACTATCCTATGAAAGCAAGTAAATAAACAAGCAACTACACTATCAAAGAAAGAATAGAAAAGTAAGCAATTATCCTATTAAATCAAGTAAACAACTAACTAACCTAGGATAACTTCTACTGCAAGAAAACTAATCAATAAGAAACTAATTAAACTAAGCAACAAATGAACTCTATTCTTAAACTAATCATCACAATTATTTCTAATTCATAAAAGGAAATCTACCGAATGAAAGCATTATGACGATAAACACAATTAACAACTAATCTCTTATGATAGACAAACTACTCTTTAACCTACCAAAGCAAAAGACTATCTATCCTACAAAAGAAAGAAAACTATCTTCTAGTGTATGAAAACTCAAATATAGTGTTGATGGCTGTGTGAATGTCTCCGGTGTCTTATAATATCACGATGGCACTTAACAATGAAAGATAATTCAAGAGGGATAAACTCAATATTGACTTCAATAGAAAAGTGAAAAGTGTGAATTAGGCAATCTAGTGAGAACTTAGCCATTACGGAAACAACATCAATTACCTTGCATATCCATGTGATTATTACTCATGCATTAATCATCAATAGTTATAAAGAGATTATGAAATTCAATTGCATTCTATACTACGTAAGAAAATTCATATCTAAATTCAATTATTAACTACAAATTGAAATTGCAACCTGGATCTAAGAAATAAATTGCATGAAGTAAACCTATTTTGACAATTCAAATTGCAAAAAGAGAAATGCTTATAAACAAAAATTAAATATTATTTTAGCATATGACAAGTAAACTAATGAGAAAATTAATTAACAACTAGTTAAGAAAAAACTAAATAACAATTGAATCAACAGTCTAAAAATGAAAACTAGAACTAATACTATCCATCCACCAAAGCTCTGCCAAAGAAAGCATGAATTAAAATTATGTTCTAAAACTCTGTTTTAACTCTATTTTAAACTTGATTTTAAAAGCATAAAAAAAGTCGAATCTACCATCTAATCACACATGGGGTTAGTGTCTAAGTTTTCAAAATTGTTTCTATTAACTACAAAGTCAGTGCATATTGACAAGATCCTTCATACTAACCTGCAAAAGGAAAATAAAACAATTAAACTATAACAACAATTTATACAGTGAGAAAACAAAATGACAATTCATGTACAGGAAAAGAAATAAAAGGACATATATGCTACTTAATTCATAAGGAAACTCATGGAATAGTTACCTAGACTGCTGGTGGGCCCCCCAGCAAGTCATGGTCACTCTTCAAATGCACACCACAAACTTTAGCAAAGCGATTTCACCATTAAAACTAAAACCGCGGGTTTTACACAGTCTAGCAATACGAAAATGGAAAAATAGAGCTAAGATTATCTTTGTCTCTAACACACGACTTCTTAACTATTTTCTGACCACTAAGGTGGTATTTATAATCTTTACAAACTGAGAGGTCGACCACTGGAGGGTCAAACCTCTTCTAAAAACAACAAATTACATTTTATGGTTCCCTAACTGTCGAAACGAAGTGAGCCAATAATCGCCTAACGTAACAACCCAAACCGAGTTATCAAGTGTTCAAGAGATGGAGGACACGAGCACGAGCAAAACCCATTTCTCTGATTCGCCCACCATTGGCCGCCAATACCATTACCGCCAAATCGCCCATTGTTTTTCTGCAGGACGGAGTGCCGGATGAAGTACCGGATTGAGTGCCGGAGGGAGTACCAGATTAAGTGCCGAAAGCAAAAACAAGATGCGATTTTTCCCTGTGACACCAAAAATGAGAATTAGATCCCTGTAAACATAAAAACATAATGAATTACACTCAAGATCATCATAAAATATGAATTATGCATACCTGGTGTGGATCATAGTGTTTGGCACAAAATCTCTTCAAAAACTTCTTCAAAACATGAAAACGCATATATACATTCGACAAAAGTATCTAATTAATGTCATAAAATTGATCATATCAGGGGCCCAACAATCCCCCTAACTAAATTCTTCCTTAAACTAATCTTCCAACTTGAAATGTCCTCTTTATGGTGCTTCCTCGTGTACATCTAAGACATATAAGATAAGCATTCAAAAGCATTCATTTTGGAGTAGAAATTACTTCGAGTCTCTGGCTGAAGCGATTTTGTAAAGATTTTTGCCACTTGTTCTTTTATGCCCACATATTCAACTCTAATGTTCCTCTCTGCAACTTCTTCCCATAGAAAGTGATACTTGATTGGAATGTTCGTTGTCTTGGAGTGCATCATCGGTTTCTTTGATATAATGATGGCACTTATTGTAATGTCCCCGACCATCAACCCCACTGTCGGACAATGCTACTACACGGAACATTCTCATACATATATATATAACATGCATATTTAATAAAATTTAACCAAACAATACAGAGTAATCACAAAATTACTGCCAACATACAAAATTAATGGAATTAACAGTAATTCATACTTTCAACGAAATACATGAAAAAATTTCAAAGACACAAACATGCATCACATATAAATCAATTACAAAATTAATACTTATCTTTTAAATTGGCGTAATTCCACCAACTACGTGCAGACCTTCCACAAACCTCTCAGCCTTAGACCACATTGCTCATCACGCTCAACAGTGCATCACCCCTGAGATAAGACTAAGCTCCACCCAATACAAGAGAATCCTAGACTAGGCTGAGCTTACAAGAAAACTACATAGCGTAACCAAAAGGATTCTCTCCAGGAGCCTTCTTACACCCACTACTTGTGGACTCTCATTCCCAACATGCATGTTCCACCCAGGAGTATAAACCTTCACAAGCAAAGTCCATCGGTTGCTTCACCTCCCTCTCTGGTTCTCGGCAAAAGGCCATATCAAGAATTCTTAGAACTCCATTGTTGGTGTTGGACTCTCTCTGGGAGTGTTAGCGTTCTATAATTTGCCCAAGGTTGTGAGGCAGTCACAGAGGCAACATCAAAACCACTTCGAGTCTTGGATCTAGCCCTCCAAGACTCAGAGAGGGATCTCTCTGTCTGATATAGCTTTGTTTGAAGAGAATCTTATGCTAGCTATGAAGAACATGGGTTTGTTTATGGATTTTCTGGTAGGAGCAAGGAAAAAAAGGAACCATGGGCAATGGAGTCACAAACTAAGATTTAATCAAAAAAAAATCCTACATACAGCTTTACAGGGCAAGGTAGGAAAATTACTGTATCTGGTAAAATTAAATGAGATGAAAGAGGAGGAAAAAGAAATGATCAATTTAGCAATAGAGCAATGAAGAATTCTACCACTAAATATCAGAAGAAAACATTAATATTATCCGCAGCCAGAAACAGAGTGTATCTTACAACAAATTCTTCTCATAAAATTCTGTCGTATAATAAGGAAAGAAAACATATGGAAAGAGAGAAAACAATTTACTGGAGGAGCACTTCACCAATATACTTGACACAAGAATCATGTAACTGCTGTGACTGTATTATTGAATTGAGGAAAAATACAGACGGCTCTGCGAACTCTGATACAATATTTTTTAATCCATGGTCCTCTACTGATCCCAACCCTTTTACATTAAAAATCATCTCTATAAATAGGATAGGTCTCCCCATCAAGTTTCAAGAGTCGGTTTTAACCGCCTCGGCCAAAAATAGCCACCACTCCCACAAAATTTGGAACTGTCTGCCATGAAAGACGAACCGGTTTTCTGCGAAAAAGGGGTCCGAACAGACATGTTTTTCTCTTCAATGATGACACCTGGGAGAACACTGAAGGATTTTATTGGATATGGACATGTGATGGACAAAACCCTCCTTCGGTTTCACCAAATTCATCCTCAGCTGGCCGTAACAGCTCCTGCAAGATCGGGACTGTAACAGAAAAGTGGAAATCTGGAAGAAAAGGGCCTCAAAGATGGCTTCAATTCTCCCTGATCGTAGCGCCGTTGCAAAAACTGAGAGAGGTTTTTGTTCTTCAGTCCGTGCTGAGAAAGGAACTCTCTCGGATTTTTAAAATCCGTCTTCGTTTTCCCAGAAACTGCCTTGGACGGACACATGGTGAAACGGGCAAAAAATGACAAAAATATGAAAAAGTGGGTTTTTTCGCGATTGGTGGTATTCCAGACCCCCCCTGAGGTGGTAAGCCGTTTTTTTTTTTTTTTGGGGGGGGGGTCTG
>JASDQU010309206.1:18450-58929 GCA_032191745.1 Picea mariana
AAAAACCATTATTCCGGACCCCCCCCTCTCGTTAAATTCTGAATGGTGAGGGGGGGTTCGGAATTTTTATGGGCAGTTTGATTAAAAGCTTGATGTGAATGGAGGTGCGTGGAGGTAGAGGTCAGCGAGAGTGAGGTATGAGGGTGGGCTAGGACTTAAGTTAGTTTCATTTTTATGTTTTTGTTTTTTTAATATTTGTTTTATATTTATGTGTTACGTTTATTTTGTGTTTTTTAATTTTGTTTTTGTTTTATGTGTTTTATTTTATGTTTTTTATGTTTTAATTTAAATGTTTTCATATAATAATAAAATTTGTATTATATTTTGTTTTTTTTTTGGTTTTTTGTTTAATTATTATTTTTTTATATTATATTATTTATTATAATATGTTTTGTATTTTTAATATATTTATTTAATGTTGTATGTTTATTATAATTGTTTTAAGTTTTTAAATTTGTTTTATTTAATATTTAATTAATCCTAACTACTAACTTAGATTTTTAACTTAATTGATAATTAATTAATTAATTATTAACTAGTTCTTTATTAATTAATTTAACCTATCAATTAACTTTATTGTTATTTTTGTTCATCCTAAGTCTGATTATTCATGGATGGGTGACGGGCGAGAGGTAGTCAATTGGGCAACAGGACAAGGGAGTGAGGGCACAGCATGGATGAAGGATGCAGCAAGATGATGGAGGATCGAGCCAAATGGATGGAGGGGAAAAGGGGTCAACTGAGCCAGGAGTCTTCATCACGGGGGAAATGCCAAATCCACAGTTGAAGAAACGAGTTGCCTATAATTATAGGACCCCAACAGGGAGAAAACCACTTCTTAGCAGATTCTCTCACCTAGAGAGCGATGCTCACAAGCCTAACAACCTTCCTCCTCAATCACGGGCCTGACAACTCAGTTCTTCAACCACTTCGACTCAGTTCCAGCAAGGTACGGGTGACATAAATAGTAACTGGTCAACACCACTCAGGAAAACAGAAGGCAACAACCCAAGAATGGTTCAGGTACGGACTTGACTCTGCAAGGGAAGATAAGCTGGGTTCACAGGACACACAAGAGACATGACTCGGTTCACAGGTTTACCACTAGTTTTCAGGGTGCGTGACAAGGAATCAATGCAGAGGTCGAATGCAGACTCTCATGGTTCAGATGGAGGATGTGTCATCTTCTCAGGAAAATATCACAAGTTGACCTCATGGTTTTGGGTTTTAGAGATGCGTGAGGTATGCATAGATCAGACGCAGAGGCAACACGGTTCAAACAACAGACGCTAGAATGGAGGATGAACCCCCAACATGAGCTGACTCTTCATCTTTAACTACATGCGCCCAGATTGACACTTGTCTTCCTTGAGTTGCATGCATTCCCTTTTGTACACGTTGGAGCTGCATGCATTGCCTCTCCCATGACTTAAGATAAAAACATGTCTTTCACACAGCTTTGGAATAATAAAAAATTATTATTCTTAAGGAATTAAGCCCCTAAGATTAGCCCCTCTTTCCAACCTTTCATCCCCTTTTTCCCTTACCCAACCTATGGAAGCTTAGTCCCCCATCACTCTTTCTTCATGGTCAGTCTGCATGCAATGATGTTTAATCTTTATTAATGTTCTGCATAATTACATATACAAAAACAAGCTCCTGGCCTTTAACACCTAGGCTCTCTGTCGTAATAAACAAATAAGCCCACCATCTTATATACACTTGGGTCACCAACCTATAAAAATAATTACAATTCATAATTACAACTAGGGCTCTACTCGGGAGTAATACAATCCGATCCCTTTATTTTTTCACTGTCCTCAATGAAACTCTTTACACAACATCAACAAGATTTTCAAAATCTTCAAAACGATGTGGGTATTCTTCCCGTATAGCATCCTAATGCTCCCATGTCGTGTCCTCGAGACTATACCAGGTCTAATGGACCTTTACAAGACCTATGGCTTGATTCCAGAGCTGTTTTCTTTTCCAGTCCAATATGAAAACATGATGCACTTGCAAGACACATTCTTGCTCCACCTGAATCACATTCCAATTGATTACATGATTAGCATCAGGTATATATTTCTTAAGCAATGAAATATGAAATGCATTATGTACAGTGATGGATGCAGGTAATGCAAGCATATATGCAACTAGCCTAATCCTTTCTAGGATTTCAAATGACCCACAAAATCTGTCTGCCAACTTCGAACAATTTCCTAGCCTCAGGGAACTTCTATTGGCTTTCAATTTCAGGAAAACATGATCACCCACTTTAAACTCTCTATGGGTTCTGTTTTTATCAACATAACTTTTCTGCCTGTCTTCGGTAGCCTTTAAATTCTGCTTAATTTTCAGCATTTTCTCTTCCATTTCCTTGAGCAACTTTGGCCCAACTACTGCCCTATCAGCTATATTATCCCATCTTACCAGAGTATTGCACTTTCTAACATAAAGTGCTTCAAATGGGCTCATCTTCAACAATGCTTGATACCCACTGTTGTAGGCGAATTCTACCAAGTGTAGGTATCCTTCCCATTTAGATGGTTTGTCCATCACATACATCCTTAGTATGTCTTCTATCACTCGATTCACCTACACTGTCTACCCATCAGACTCAGGATGACAGGCCGTGCTAAATTTCAGATTCGTTCCAAATCCTTTGAATAACCCTTTCCAAAATTTGGAGGTGAATTTTGGGTCTTGGTCAGACACAATTGTCTTGGTAATACCGTGTGATGGGTATTCTATATGCACTAAATAAACTAAAAACCCTCAATGAAACTGTCAACTCGGGGTAAGTAAACTTAGAGTTGTAGCAATATATATGCCAAGCCAGAAAGGCTAGATTTAGTATAGTCTAACTAAGGAAATGGCTATCTGAGAACTAATCTATTCAAGCAAAGGCTATTAATAATCAAACCTTAAGTTAATAAACTTAAACTATTTACCCTAAGTAACCTTTGAACAAAGGATTGATGGATAGTCCTAAGAAAGTAATTGAAAACCCTACTTAAATCAAACTAACTGAATCATGAAAATAAGAAAAAGTAAACTATCTACCTAATAAGCAATAACAACAACAAACTACTTTAATTAACCTACTCAAATTCAATAAGCAACTATCCTATTAAAGCAAGTAAATAGACAAGCAACTACCCTATCAAAGCAAAATAGACAAGAAAGCAACTACCCTATTAAAGCAAGTGAACAAGCAACAAACAACTAACTAACCTATGATAACTTCTACAACAAGTAAACTAATCAAGATTATCCAATAAACAACTAATCAAGCTAAGAGGCAAGTGAACTCTATTCTTAAATTAAATTTCACAATAACTTCTAATTTATGAAAGGAAATCTTTAATCTACTAAATTGAAAGCATTATGATAATAAAAGTAATTAACAACTAATCTTTCATCTATGATAAGAAAATTATTCCTTAATCTACCAAAGCAAAAAGGCTATCTATCCTACAAAAACCAAGGAAACTATCTTCTAATCTATGAAAGCAAGAAAAATCAAATATAGTGTTGAAGGTTATGTCTCCGGTGTCATGTGATATCACAATGGCACTTAACAATGAACTATAATTCAAGAGGGATAAACTCGATATTGACTTCGATAGCAAAGTGAAAAGTTTGAATTAGGCAATCCAGTGAGACCTTAGCCATTATAGAAACAACATCAACTATCATGCATATCCATGTGTGTTATATCCCTAAATTGCACCAGGCATGCATACTTGGCATCAGGCCATCCTACTTTCTATCTTTGCCAAGCCATCAATAAACAACTCTTCTAAAAAAACATCCTTTTGAATATATATGCGCCCAGTAGTGGTGCAGAGCGCGTACATCTTCAAAAGGATGGTTTTTTAGAAGAGTTGTTTAATGATGGCTTGGCAAATATAGCAAGTAGGATGGCATGATGCCATGTATGCATGTCTGGTGCAATTTAGGGATATAACAATGTGATTATTCAATCATGCATTAATCATCAACAGTATAAAGACACTATTCTAATAAATTCAATTGCATTCTATAATAGTTAATCAAATTCACACTACTTAGATTCATAACTGGAAACTAAACTCAATAATCAACTATGAATTAAAATTGCAACCTAAATCTAGAAAAGGAAATTGCATGAAAATAAACTAAACTAATTGTATTTTAATAATTCAAATTGCAAAAAGAGGAAATACTCATAAAACAAAAACTAAATACTACTTCAGCATATGACAAGAAAGAAAATGAGAAAACTAAATGACAATTTAAATAAGAAAAGCTAAATAGCAACTAGATAGACAAACTAGAATTGAAAACTAAATACTAATAACTATCCATCCACAAAAGCCCTGTCAAAGAAATCATGAATTAAAAACTTTTTTTGAAACTCTGTTTTTATCATCTATTTCAGCATAAAGAAAACTTAATTATCATCTACTTATACACATAGTTAGTATCTAAGATTGCAATCTTATCTCTTATCAACTAACAGATCATTGCATTTTAACAATAGCCTCCATAATAACCTGCAAAACGGAACTAAACTAATTAATTTATACACAACAATTTATACAGTAAAGAAGCATAATAAAAACTCATATATAGGAAATGAATAAAATGACAACTACATGATTCAATTCACAATAAAACTTATTGGTTATTCACCCAGACTACTGGTGGGCCTCCCAGCAAGTAATGGCTACTCTTCAAAGGTGAACCACGAGCTCAAAAACACGAATTCAACATTAAAATAAAAAATGCAGTCTTTACACAATTTTTAGCAAAATGTATAACAAAACAAAGTTGAACTATATATTTTCTCTCTAACACTTATTTAGAAATTGTCTAACCACTGAGGTGGTATTTATAGATTTTACAGAATGAGAGGTTGACCACTAGAAGGGTCGACCTTCTATAAAAACAAAAAAATGCATTTAATGCACCCTAATTGTTGGTAGCTTCTATAAATATGGCGAGCTAATAATCACCCATCATAATAACCCAAATTGAGTTGTCAAAAGATCAGTGGCTGGAAGCCATGAGCACAAGAAAAACCCATGTCTCTGATTCACCCATCACTGGTCACCGATACCATAACCGCCAATTCACCCATAGTTTTTGTGTAGGATAGAGTGTCGGATGGAGTACCAGACTGAGTGTTGGATAGAGTACTAGACAGAGTGCTAGATGAAAAAACAAGTTTGCGATTTTTCCTTGTGACACACAAAATGCGAATTAGTTTCCTAGAATCATAAAAACATGTTGATTTATACTCAAAATCATCACAAAACATGAATCATGCATACCTGGTGTGAATCATATAGATTTGACACAAAAGCTCTTCAAAATAGGAAAACACATATACATATTTGGCCAATAAGGATCTAATTAATGCCATGAAATCAATCATATCACGGGCCCAACATTGCCCCCACACTTAAGATTTTGAAGGTCTGACTGCAAACAAAAAGAAATTGACCCTCATGACTAAGCTTGCTGAGGAGGATCAGCTTTAGAAGCTTCTCCTTCTTTCCACGAAGATTTTGTCTTATGCCTCTTATGTTTCTTCAATTTTGCTCTGAAGCTGTGGTTGGATTTGGTCATCTCGTCAACCAACCGTTGAAGGGAATTTACCTTTGATTGGAGGTATGCATTATCATGGTGAAGATGTGTGTCCATAGTCTTCCTCTCTTCCAACTGTTGTAGCAGCTAGAAATTCTCTTGTTGTAATTTCTCCATGGCTGGAGTAGGGTCAGATATCTCGGAAGAAGGCTTAGATCCTTTGAAATATGTGGATAGTCTATCATTCTTAGGATCTGGAGTAGGCATCAATGAGATAGGAGTAATAGGGGGTTGATGAGGAGAAGTAGGTTCAAATTTTGTTTTTCTATGAGGCTCCAATTCATCTGTTGACACTTCCCTAAGTCTTTTGTGAGGACTCTCGAGATTAGAGGACACTTGGATAGGGTCCAAAGTAGACAGGGATTTTGCATAAGGTTTTCCTCTTGTGCTCTAGGTACTCTTTCGAAAGAGTCCTCTATCAAATTGATTATCTCCTCTCCTATTTGTGGGAACTGTAAGAAATTCTTGTTGAATCACTTCTTGTATATTTTTGGGTGTAGGATCAAGAGATATTGAAGGCATCTGAAGATTACTAATAGGCTTCTTAGTCTTTTTTCCCAATGAGGCTGCAAGGGTTTCAACAAGCTTCATGGATTTTTGTCCCGATAAAGAAATGGCTAGTGCAGGAGGGCTTGGAGTCCTTGGAGAGTGGGGTTTGGATGGATAAATAGTCCTTAGATCTGATGTCTTTTTTATATTCTTGATTATCAAGTGAGGGTTTGCAAATTGATAAATGAATGCATCCCAAGTTTTCCCCTGTTTCTCTAATTCGGCTAGAACAAGGAGTTTTATCAGGCCATGGTGAAAGAGATTGTTGTGGGGGTTGGTTATATTCTTCCTCACTTGAGAGGACATCTTCTCCAAGCTCTTTAGAAAGTATAAGGGAAAATTCAATGGTTTATTGAACTGAAAATGAGCTAACAATCTAAAGTGATAGGATTTAAGAGTGGAATATCTACCTTCACATGTGATCAACCTGGTGATGACTATGAGAGGGTTGATCAACTCCTCTTTTATCCATTCCTTGGGGTATCCTTTATCTCCTGAGATGTTTTGGAATTCTGGTTTAAAAACCCTGTTATAGCTTGATTGGAGTAGCAGGTGGTTTTTAAACCATCTATCTCCCACTCTTGGAAGCTTCATGGCCACAACTATGGATTCCTCTAAGACCCCAAAGGTGAGAGACCCCACGTGCATTATCTTCCCATCAAAATTGAGGTAAAAATGCATTGAGATGCCATCATCATGGCCCTGCAAGTGGGATAAAAATGACCCCTAACCTGCACACAAAAACACCTCCCTGCACTATGGAAACTCAGGGATGGCGAAGAGGTCTGCGTAGGAAGACGATTCATACCATTTCAGCATTATGATGGTGTGAAGAAATGAACAGAGGCGAAATTCACCAAGAGAAGGTGCGATCAAGCCAATAAATGGCATGATTTGAACAGAGGTCGAGTGCAACTTGAACAAAGGAACAAATAAACAGAGGATGAGCATGTTTTAAAATAGGGGCAAATGCAAATGGTAGAGGTGAATTGGAATAATAGGATAACCCAATCCCAATTTTGAATGCGCCTAGGGTGGAATTGATTGCACACATGTGCGCACGAGTTGCCATGTGTGAGAAAATTTGAATTTGAAGGCTCATTTTTGGGGGCAATCTTAATGATACAAAGTTAGATCAATGTCCAAGTCTTTTTACTTGGACATTTGATCATGAAAATGTCTAAAGTTTGCATCCTCAATCTTGATTTCCCTAAACCAATTCAATTAAATGTCATTGATTCCTGGTTACCTAAAATTGTGGACAGTTACTGGTGTGTATATTCATATGGCACTTCATTCGACACCTCATACGATACTTCATACGACACCTCATACGACACTTCATATCATACCTCTATGTTAAATGCATTTTTACCTTTTGTAATGGATAACCTGCAATATTGAAATGGTTTTGACAATCACAGTGATTAAGAGCAGAGGCAGAGTGTTCCATTGTTATTGATTTTTCCACCATGCTTACTCAATCTATTCTCATAAAACATGTAATTTCAATCCTATAATGAACAACCTGTAACAAAAGTAAACCAATAAAGTGGTTTGTTAAGGATATGTCCAGTAATTTATAACACACAGAAGATTATCATTTCAAAATAAAGTGATTGTTGATGTAATAACCTATACCATGAAAACAATACATAAATTTTTAAAAAGATTTATTTCTCTAGGCAATGATCATTTTTCAACTCATGAAACCCTACCCCACACCTAAGTATTGTGACACCTCACAATCAAAAGTATAGCAAACCAGTTAGTTCTCCCAATAGCCAAAGATTTACAGTTTGTTAAGTGTAAATATAAATTTCACAGCTTGGTCTGATGAGACAGTTAGAAGATGGCCCCACCTATAGGATAAGAGATCCTATATATAGATATGAAGAGGTAGGCAAGAGAGTTTCAAGATAGTCTTAGAGTTCGTTCCCAATGGAAAGTTTATGGCGTTCATTAATCTTAGATTAACCATACATACTTCATGTCATCTTTGTCTGCAATTAATTTCGTACATCAAGATAAGTTTAAATTTATTATTTATTTTTTTGTAAAATTACCATCCTCACTAGGTAGAATGCCCTGCTACCAGCAAGCATGTTCAGTACTCCAGCGGGTTTACCTAGTCATACCATAGGCCGGTACCCACTACCAGTAGACCTGTTCAGTATCTCGATGGGTTAGCCTCTTACACGCTCAGAGACTGAGCCTCCATCTTTTAATATTTTAGTATAATATTTATTTATGCAAGTAGATGGGGGGACAGCTCTGAAAACAAATTTTTCTTTCTCTTTTTTTTTTTTTTCAATTGGGATGGTATTTATGTTAGAGGTCCTCTTAAGTACCCCTTATCGATTGTCCTGATGTAAGGGGTACTTAAGCGGACCTGGCCTATCTAAAGATATGATGTAATCAAGCTATTTAGTGTGTAGTGGATGGTACCATTGAGAAAGAACAGAAAGGTATCTCTAGGCTCAACTCACTTTCTTCTTTTGTAGTTATTGTGATGTTTCCATGACTAACTGCTAATCCAACCTCCTTGTTACTTTTTAAAAAAGATACTTTACTCACTTACTCAAGTTTCTCGGGAAAATTATATGAGAGACCTCTAAGCTTGATGGTTATGGTATCACTTCCTTATATAGTGGTGAATATTTTCAAGAGAAACTACTTTTTTTTAAATGCCTTAAGAAAAAGAGCAGATGAACATCTTTGAAAAAATATGGCTAATTACAGCAATTCAATATT
This sequence comes from Picea mariana, assembly GCA_032191745.1. Lineage (NCBI taxonomy): Eukaryota > Viridiplantae > Streptophyta > Pinopsida > Pinales > Pinaceae > Picea > Picea mariana. Next base: position 27,391 of record JASDQU010309206.1, read on the forward strand.
CATTTGATGCTTAGCAGACAACAAGGTTCAAGTGTAAAAATGTCTTGAAGAAAAATCCTTCTTTTATATTCCCTTGAAACTATCTACTCCTGATGAAATAAATACCTACAGAAATCTCTAGAGTTGCTTATCAACAAAATTCAAAATTATTTATATATGTACAATAGAAAATTCAGAAAACATTCAAGAACAAGGGGGGACTTCCCCATCTACTAAGGCCAATGCCTTGTTAGTTGACATGACCTATAGAAAGTCTTATTTGGAAATTGGCATATGATAAAATTTGAGTCGGTGTCCATTTACTACAAAGGAGACTTGTCCATCGTCAATTGTTTTGATTTTCACAACTCCATTGTCATATATAGTGACTACCTCGTAAGGACCCAACCACCGGGTGGTCATTTTTCTTTTGAAGGTCTTAAATTGGGAATCAAACAACAAATCCCAATCACCAGGTTGGAAGTGTTTCTTCTTAATAAATTTGTCATGCCACTTGCTCCTCTGGTTTTAGACTAACATTGTTCATTGGATGGCATCTCGCCTGATCTCATCCAACTCATTCAATTATAGGGATCATTGTTTCTAAGCCTCATCCAATTTTAATCCCAATCCTGCGGCAATACAAAAGGTCCTTACTTGGAATTCTATTGGTAGAAGTACTTGTTTCCCGTACACTAGCTCACAAGGGGTATGCCCAGTGGTGTTCCTCTAGGTGGTCCAATATGTCCACAAAGCCTCTAGAATCCTATCAGCCCAATCCTGGTGATGTAGTTGAACAATATTGGTTAATATAGCTTCCGAAACTTTGTTTGTAGATTCTACCTGACCATTGGCTTGTGGATGGTATGAAGAAGATTTATAGTGTTTAATCCCATATTTCTCTATTAGCTCTCTCATCAGCTTGGAAGTGAATTGAGTGCCTTGTTCTATAACAATTTCACGAGGGACACTGAAGCGGGTAAATATGTCTTCATACATGAATTCAATGACAGATTTTTGTGTAGCCCTAAATAGGGCTTTTGCGTCTACCCACTTGGTGACATAGTCTGTACAAACCAAAATATAGTTTTTCTTACGGGACATGGGCAAAATTGGTGCTACAAAGTCAAGGGCCCATTTTTTGAAAGGTTCTATCATAACTTGGTCATGCAAGGGAATTTCATCAGTTGACATAGGTCTTACTATCCTTTGGAAACTATCACAACTCCTCACATACTTGGCAACATCTTTGAAAGTGCTAGGCCAATAGTAACCTGAATGTAACACCTTGTATGTTGTACGTTTGTCAGAAAAATGGCCACCACATGGTCCATCATGACAACTTCATAGGATTTATGGTACCTCATCTTCTCAGACACATCTATGAATAACCAAATTAGGACCTGGACAAAAAAGGTCATGACCAACCCAAGAGTAATTGGCACTTTGCATAATAATTTTATGCTTTTCATGAGGTGACAAATGCGACAATAACTTTTCAGTAGCCAGATAGTTTTCCATATATGAAAACCATGGGGTATTTAAAGAGAGGGAAAAAAGGTGCTCATCTGGGAAGCTATCATCTACAGGGATATCATCATCCTCACTTTTTATTCGTGAAAGAAAATCAGCTACCAAATTCTCATTTCCAGGTCGATCAAGAACGATGATGTTAAACTCTCGTAATAGCAGGAGCCACCTAGTCACTCAACCATTAGTTATGGGTTTATTCATGAGAAATCTAATGCCAGAATGATATGTATGTACAAATACTTCATAACCTGTAATTTAATGATGAAACTTGTTAATAGCATGAACAACTGCCAAGAATTCCTTCTTGGTAACTGTGTAGTTTATCTTGGTAGGGGATAAGTTCTTGCTTACAAAATAAATGGAATAGGACTGTTGGTATTCTTTCTGCTATAATAATCCTCCTATTGCGGTGTCAGAGGAATCAGTGGATATGTGGAATGGGAGAGTCCAATTGGACCCTCTAAGAAATGGTGCCACAAACAACTTAGCTTTCAGGGTATCAAAGGCAGTTTGACACTACTCAGTCTAAGAAAAATCAACATCTTTTATTAACAATCCAAACATGGGTGCAACAATCTTTGTAAAGTTTTCAATAAACTGCCGGTAATATCCGACATGTCCAAGAAATATTCTCACCTCTTTCTAAGTCTTGGGGTGTGGAATTCTGACAATGACCTCAATATTTGCAAGATCGACTTTTATCCCTTCAGATGAAACATGATTTCCTAGAACCACTCCAATTAACAACATTTTACAATTTTTATAACTTAGAGATAGGTTCATTTCTTGGCATCTGAGAAGGACTTTTCCTAAGTTATCTAAGGATTCTTGTTAAGTATTTCCATATACTGTGAAGTCATCCACGTAAACTTCCACACAATCATGAATAAGATTAACAAATATCCCTAGTACTTCCCGTTGAAATGTGGCAGGAGCATTGCACAATCCAAATGGTAAGACTCTATAGGCATAGGTTCCCCAAGGACAAGTAAAGGTGGTATTATCCTGGTCTTCAGGTTCTATGAGAATTTGATTATACCTGTTGTAGCCAACTAAAAAGGAGAAATACTTCTTTCCAAACAAGGTATCCAAAAATTGATCAATGAAAGGAAGAGGAAAGTAATCCTTTAGAGTGGATTTGTTGAGCTCTCATAAATCAACACACATTCTCCATTTCCTGGTCAATTTCTTTGGAACCACTACAAGTGGGGACACCCACTTACTATCGAAGATGGGATAAATAAATCTGAAATTTAATAACTTTTGGATACCCTCCTTGACTATATCTTTGAGTGTTGGGTTCATCCTTCTCTGGGGTTTCCTAACGTGTGTTACTCCCCCCCTGAGTATATGTGTGATGGATGCATGTGTCAGGGTGTATACCCTCCATTTGAGTGTATTCCCAGGTGAATGCCCCTGACTATTCTTTAAGGATACTTATTAACTATTTTTGTTGGTCTGCATCTAGCCCGAAGTTTATATGTAAAAATTTCCCTGGACTAGTCTCGTAGTGCATAGTATAATACATGGAAGACTCATCTATATTGAAGATAAAATATGTCGAAGAAAGAATGGATGGGTCCAATTTTTCCTGAAATTCTTTCCCAAACATGTACTCAAATTGGGGAAAAGATTGTGGAAAATCAACACATGTGATAGCATAAATGAACTGGTTTATAACATTTTCCGTTGTGTGCTCCTGAAGTGCCTAGGCATGTTCACTTGGCAATACGGGTTCTTCCCAGTCTTCTTTCTCATATGGAAATTCAAGCCACCATATATTCTCCATGATAGGTTGATCTAGAGGGTAGATGGTGAGCTTCTGGATAGAAAGTCCATTTCAGATGGTCATTTCTCCCTCTTTACAACCAATAAATGCATTGGTTGTGGCTAACCAAGGTCTTCCTAAAATGACAGGATGGCCTTTGGTAGGATCCTTTGAGTGGATGACAAGAAAATATACTTGGTACTCCCATGAGGATAAAGTAACTATGATATCATCTAAAATTCCTTCAGGTATAACCCTGGTCTTATCTGCTAATTCTAAAATGGTTGGGGTAGGCCTTAGAAGAGGTTGTAATTGTAATTTCTCCAAGGTAGTAGCGGTCATAAAATTGATGGCTTCCCCTAGATATATGAGAGTGTTCCCAATGGAAACCTCATTGATGGTTATGGTCACTATGAGGTTTCCTAGGTTCCCATATTTTGCTAGCTTTGGCTACTCTGATATGTATTCAGAAAGTTCTCCTATCAAATGTATTGTAGGAGGGTCCTTCTGCTTCCTACCTGACTTCTTAATACACAATTCTTTGACTACCCTACTGTATATTGGAATGTTCTTAATGGCTTGTAGCAAGGGAATATTGACACAAATATTCTTCAATTCATTCAAGATGTCAAATTCTAGTTGGGTGGTAGGTTTCTCGATTACTAATCTTTCTGGATAAGGAGGGGATTTTGTAATTTGTAAAGGTTCACTTTGGGGAAGCTTGGGTTCTTGGTCCTTAGGAATAATAACATCTTCCCACCTAGTGTCATTCGTGGGTTGTTTGGTGGTTTATTCTTCTTCTTCTTCCTCCTGGATGACTACTGAAGGCGTCTGCCTATCCAGAACTTTTCCCGATCTTAGTTGAATCTCCTATAATGGCACATATGTCAAGAAGGCCTACATCTCGACATTGTGAAGAGTTCAAGGGGGCTTATTATTGGGACTGGGAATTGGTTGTTCCGGTAATAATGTCATTATCGAGGGGTTGACATTATGATATTGTTATAGTTGTTGTTGTGGGATAGGAGGTAAAGGTGGTGGAACAAAACCTGTAAAAAGTTGCGGAGTGTTCGATGGAAATTGAGGATAAGGATGCTTGGACATAAATATAGGTGGAGCTTGAGGGTTTCCTTGGTTATGTCATCCTCTCCATCCTTGAAGCCAAGGATGTTGGTACTAAGTAGACCAGGTTTTCCAACTTGGTGAGTTCCACTGTTGTTGTTGTTGATAATAGGTTGGAACTTGAGACTGTGGATCTGGGTAAGTGGGCTAGTTCCTAGGCTGCAATGGCCTCCTAGGTGCATAAGAGGATTCCCCAGGATCCCCACTCCTATAGATGGCTAACAAACCAGGCAATGATGGAAATTTCTTAGTTGAATGGTATTTTGTGTAGAAGCCACAAACTGAAATGTTATCTAATGGGCATTCCCTTGAGGAATGCTTCCTCCTGCATCTTGGGCAATATATGCTCATTGCTGAATTTTTCTCCTCCTGATTCTTTTTAATTTTTAGGGTGTCCAACTAAGAACCTATTGTGCTTAAGATATCTATCTTGAAGTTCTCTAAAAGGTTCCCTATATCTTCTCTTTTGATACCACCTGAACTAACTAGTTTTAATTTTCTACTATAAGGTTCCCAAACATTATTTCATGTTTTAGCTCTACTCCTTGAGTAATTCTTACACATTTCACATATCTCAACAAATGGTTTATGAGAGATGTCAATTGATTCCATCAGGTTAAGCATCTATAGGTATTCTTCTTAAATTCTCGTAAGTAAAAGAGCCCTAACTGCATCTTATGGGAGGTCATGTTATTTTGACTTCTGGGAGATGTATGCAAACCATTCCGTATAGTCCTCGAGATTATCATCTTCTAATTGTTGGATTTTGAAAATATAGTTACGAGGTTATTTGGTATTGCAGTAGTCTTGGTACTTTTTAAGAAATATATCTTTCATGGCTTCCCAAGACCTAATACTAGATTCTCCCAACCCCATGAACCATCTTAGTGCAGAGTCCTTGAGGCTGGCAGAAAAGAGTTTTAGTTTCTAGGAATCTTGCAAGTAGTTGGAGCTCCTACACAAGATGTCAAACTGAAATAGGAAGGTATCGAGATCTTCAATGTTTTAACCATAAAAGGTAGGCAGTTCTGAGAGGGGAATATTTTTCATATTGACATTTAGGGTGGTGTCCAAAATTGGAAACCTAAAGGTAGTTTCGGTCTGGTTTCTAGATTCTTCTTCCTCCCCATGTCTTACATTTTTGTGATCCCCCTGATAATCCATATTGGGTTGGTTTCAAAAAAGAGAGTACTTAAGTGGTTTTGTTCTTGAAGAGAACGAGGCATCCCTCTTATGGGAAGGTCTTCCTATTGTTTGGGTGTCTAGGACTCTACTCGATCTGGTTGAGATTATTGGTGCCAAATTTTCTGTGTCAACTTGAGAGACAATTATATTGGTTGAACTACCAAACAAGGTATTCACCTGTTCAGGGTCTATGATGTCTTGAAAGTTAGGATCCCTTGATGGTGGTAAGAAAACAAAGGTTGTGTTGTTTGTTTCTGTGGAAGTTTCGAGTGTTCTTGTCTCCTGTCCCACTATTACTAATGCTTCAATTTTCTATTCTATAGTGCTCCATATGCTAGTCTCTTCAAAGTCTACTTTAGCTCTTTGAGTTGAGCTAGTTCCTATTTTTTGGTATCAGTCTGCGGATTTTATAATTGGAATGTTCCTTCCCCCAAAAAGATCGGAAGGAACCTTGGTTGAAAGATCTAATTTAGATTTAATGTATCTACCTTTTGGATCTCTAGGTCTGTTCATGAAAGAAAACAAAAACAAAAACAAAAAGAAAAACTACCATTGGGTTTGGGGGAACCTACTATAGTAGATGCACAGGTTCTTACCTCTCGTCTTAAAGTTCCCCCGCCACCAAAGTAATTCTAAGGTTTAGAGGTAATCTATTTCTTAACTATTTCTTACCTTCATACAACTCCCCAGGAACAATGCTAAATATGATGGGTATTCTATATGCACTAAAAACAATAAAAACCCTCAATTAAATTGTCAACCTGGGTTAAGTAAACTTAGATTTGTAGGAATATACATGCCAAGGCGGAAAGGATAGAGGTAGTATAGTCTAACTAAGGAAATGACTATCTGAGAAATAATCTATTCAAGCAAAGGCTATTAATAATCAAACCCTAATAAGAAACTTAAACTATTTACCCTAAGTAACCTTTGAACAAAGGATCGATGGATAGTCCTAAGAAAGTAATTGAAAACCCTACTTAAATACAACTAATTGAATCATGACAATAAGAAAAAGAAAACTATCTACCTAATAAGCAATAAAAACAACAAACTACTTTAATTAACCTACTCAAATTCAATAAGCAATTATCCTATTAAAGCAAGTAAATAGACAAGAAACTACCCTATCAAAGCAAAATAGACAAGCAAGAAACTACCCTATTAAAGAAAGTGAACAAGCAACAAACAACTAACTAACCTATGATAACTTCTACAGCAAGTAAACTAATCAAGATTATCCAATAAACAACTAATCAAGCTAAGAGGCAAGTGAACTCTATTCTTAAATTAAATTTCACAATAACTTCTAATTTATGAAAGGAAATATTTAATCTACTAAATTGAAAGAATTATGATAATAGAAGTAATTAACAACTAATCTTTCATCTATGATAAGCAAACTATTCCTTAATCTACCAAAGCAAAAAGAATATATATCCTACAAAAATCAAGGAAACTATCTTCTAATCTATCAAAGCAAGGAAACTATCTTCTAATCTATAAAAACAAGAAAACTCAAATGTAGTGTTGATGGTTATGTCTCTGGTGTCATGTGATATCACGATGGCACTTAACAATGAACGATAATTGAAGAGGGATAAACTCGTTATTGACTTCGATAGAAAAGTGAAAAGTGTGAATTAGGCAATCCAATGAGAACTTAGCCATTATAGAAACAACATCAACTATCCTGCATATCCATGTGATTATTCAATCATGCATTAATCATCAACAATATAAAGACACTATTCTAGTAAATTAAATTACATTCTATACTAGTTAAACAAATTCATACTACTTAGATTCATAACTGGAAACTAAACTCAATAATCAACTATGAATTAAAATTGCAACTTAAATCTAGAAAAGGAAATTGTATGAAAATAAACTAAACTAATTCTATTTTAATAATTCAAATTGCAAAAAGAGGAAATACTCATAAAACATAATTTAAATACTACTTCAGCATATGACAAGAAAGCAAATGAGCAAACTAAATGACAATTTAAATAAGCAAAGCTAAATAGCAACTATATAGACAAACTAGAATTGAAAACCAAAGACTAATAACTATCCATCCACCGAATCCCTGTCAAAGAAATCATGAATTAAAAACTTTGTTTAAAACTCTGTTTTTATCATCTATTTCAGCATAAGGAAAAATTAATTATCATCTACTTATACACAGGGTTAGTATCTAATCTTGCAAGATTGTCTCCTATCAACTAACAGATCATTGCATATTAACAATAGCCTCCATAATAACCTGCAAAAATGAACTAAACTAATTAAATTATAAACAACAATTTATACAGTAGAGAAGCATAATAAAAACTCATATACAGGAAATGAATAAAATGACAACTACACTGTTCAATTCACAAGAAAGCTAATTGGATACTCACCTAGACTACTGGTGGGCCCCCAAGCAAGTCATGGCTACTCTTCAAAGGTGAACCACGAGATCAACAACATGAATTCAACATTAAAATCCAAAACGCAGTCTTTACACATTTTTTAGCAAAATGTATAACAAAACAGAGTTGAAATGTCTATTTTCTCTCTAACACTTACTTAACAATTGTCTGACCACTGAGGTGGTATTTATAGATTTTACAGACTAAGAGGTCGACCACTGGAAGGGTAGACCTTCTCTAAAAACAAAAAAATGCATTTAATGCACCCTGACTGCCAGTGGCTTCTAGAAATAAGGTGAGCCAATAATCTCCCAACATAACAACCCAAATCGAGTTGCCAAGAGCTTAGTAGCTGGAGGCCACGAACACAAGCAAAAACCATGTCTCTGATTCTCCCATTGTTGGCCGCTAATACCATAATTGCCAAATCACCCATAGTTTTTGTGCAGGATGGAGTGTTAGACAAATTGTCGGATGGAGTACCAGACTGAGTGCCAGATGGAGTAATGGACTGAGTGCCAGATGGAGTACCAGACAGAGTGCCAGATGCAAAAACAAGCTGCGATTTTTCCCTCTGACACACTAAACATAAAATAGTTTCTTGGAATCGTAAAAACATGCTGATTTATACTCAAAATCATCACAAAACATGAATCATGCATACCTGGCGTGAATCATAGTGATTTGACACAAAAGCTCTTCAAAATCTCTTCAAAACAGGAAAATGCATATACATATTCGACTAAGAATGATCTAATTAACGCCATTAAATCAATCATATCACGAGCCCAACATCGTGCAATCGTGCTATTTCCCTCATAAAAATATCAAGAATGTTAGCTGCCTTGTGAGTAGTCTTCAATGGAATAAAATGGGCAGCTTTTGTAAGCTTGTCCACCACCACCATGATTGAATCATGTTTCTTGCTTATTCTGGGAAATCCTATGATGAAATCCATTGTCATTAACTCCCACTTCCACTCAAGAATGGGTAAGGGTTGCAACAACCCTGTTGGGTGCCTGTTCTCATCTTTAACCTTCTGGCACTCCATACATCTGGCGATGTATTCTGCAATTTCTTTCTTCATACCTAGCCAAAAGTAATGTCTCTTGACTGCTGCCATAGTTTTTTGATATCCAGGGTGCCCTGCATAAGGAACATTATGCATTTCATTCAAAATCATAAGTTTCAAGTTCTGGACATTAGGTACATAAATTTTGTTCTTGTACAAAAGTGTTCCATCGACTTCCAATTTATAATTTTCCACTTTCTATGGCATCTCACCTTGTTGTAGTTTTTCTACCAAATCCCTGTACTGCAAATATGCATTTGCAACCTCCAAAATTTTTCTTTTAATATCAGTTTGGTACATGCTAATGGTCGTAGCATGCAATTCATGCACTCTCCTGTTGAGTGCATTAGCCACTTTGTTTTCCTTTTCTTTGATATGATTGATATCAAAGTCATATTCACAAAGAAACTCCAACCACCTACTATACCTAGCATTCAAGGTTGGCTAATCAAACAAATACTTCATACCGTTATGGTATGTCCTCAGTTTGAACCTCCTTCCCATGAGGTAATGCCTCCATTTCTTTAGAGCGTGTACTATGGCTTCCAACTCCAAATCATGAGTTGCATAGTGCCTTTCGTGCTCTTTCAACTTTCTGTATTCATAACAAATTACGAATCCATTTTGACCAAGGACTCCTCCCAATCCTTCTTTGCATGCATCTGTACACACTACAAAGTCCTCATTTAGATCTACAATCCTCAATATTGGAGCACTGATTAATAGTTTCTTCAATTGTTGTAAGCTTCTCTCACAATATTCTATGCATTGAAACTTCTTCTCCTTCCTTTGCAAGGAAGTGATAGGGTGAGCTATCCTTGAGAATCCTACAATGAACCTTCTATAATATCCAGCTAGACCCATAAATGATCTGAATTTTGTTACATTCTTTGGCACTGACCATTCTCTGATGGCCTCAATCTTCTCAGGATCTACAACTATCCCATCCTCTAAAATGATATGCCCCAAGTAAATGATCCGCTTTTGATAAAATGAGCACTTGCTCAATTTGGCATACAGTTGGTGCTCTCTTTGCACCTGCAACACCATCCTCAGATCTTGTTCATGCTCTTCCTCCAACTTGGAATACACCAGGATGTCATCCAAAAATATTATGACAAAGTTGTCTAGATAGTCCCTGAATACACCATTCATTAGGCACATAAAAACAACGGGTACATTTGACAACCCAAATGGCACCACTGTGAATTCATAGTGAACATACCTTGTTTTGAAGGCAGTCTTACTAATGTCTTCATCCTTTATTCTTACCTGGTGATATCCTGACCTGATATCTATCTTTGAAAATATCTTGGAATCCTTCAACTGATCAAAGATATCATCGATCCTCGACAGAGGATACTTGTTCTTAACAGTCACTTTGTTCAATTGTCTGAAATCGATACACAATCTCAACGTCCCATCCTTCTTATTCAAAAATAGGACCGGGGCACCCCAAGGTGACACACTTGGGCATATATACCCCTTCTTCAGAAGCTCTTCAAGATGCAATTGTATCTCTTTCATCTCTGGCATACTCATTCTGTAAGGAGCTTTCGACATTAGAGCTGCTCCAGGGATCAAGTTTACAAAGAAGTCAATATATCTCTTCAGGGGTAGTCTGGGTACCTAGTGAAATACATATTCAAACTCTTTTAGTACCACATGATATTCAATATTCGACACCTTATCCTTAGGTGTTTCCTCCACATGGGCTACAAATAATTGACAGCCTTTCCTATAGCACTTCTTTAGCTGCATTGTTGAGATTTCTCTGATAGCAACAACTCTGAGAATTCCTTGGACTATTTTTTGATTTCCTTCCTCATCCAGGCAGTTGAATGCCTTGTTATGATAGTCCAAGATGGCATGGTGTTGTTCCAACCAATCCATCCCAATTAGATAGTCATAAGAACCTAAAGGCAGAATGTTCAATTCAACCTTTGTGCTCAGTCCATTCATGTCCATTGGATAGGACTTAACTAACTCAGTGACTTTTCTCTTGGTTCCTGTAGCCAACTGCACTAACCAAGACTTTTCATGTTTTCTTCTCGACAATTGCAAACTTTCCACCACTCTAGAATCTATATAACTATGGATATCCCCTAAATCAATTAAAATAGTAAAGGCATGGTTGTTGATCATACCTTCCACTTCAATCATGTGCGACTGGTATTTTTCTTTCTTGTTTTCTAGGGCTGCATAGATTCTTGGTATTCTACCGCCCATGTCTTTCATTGTCTCAGCTTGCTGAACATTATGGAAAACTCTCACTTTACCATTTTTATGGGGACAATCTCTGTACTTGTGGTTTCCCAGACAACCCCAACACTGAATGGGCATCTGCCTTGGCCTTTTTCCCCCTACGTCAGTCGTTCTCGGCTCTCTAAACGATGGATGTCCTTGAGGACTTTTTATGAAAAAGGGAGGTTTGTTTCCCTTCTGCCTCTGTTCTTTCTTGAACTTCTTCTGGTCATCCCAAGCCTTTCGAAAAGTAGGCTTTTATCTTTGTTGTTCATAAAACCATTTCTCTCTTATTATAGTTTCTTCCATAGTCTTAGGGTCATCATACTGAATCTTGTCCCTAGTGGAAGGTGGAAACCCACTCAGATAGCTTTGAATCTTGACAGTCTCATATTTGATGAACATAACATACTTCAACAATTCCAAAAATCTTCGTTCATATTCATCAATGGTCATGCTGCCCAGCTTGAGTTCAAAGAACTCTTTCATCTTTCTTTCGTAGTATCTTTTAGTCAAGTATTTCTTCTCTAAATACCTCTTGAATTATTTCCAAGTGATATCTTTCTCTCTAATGTGTTGCACCTGCACAAGTTGATTCCACCACATGGATGCTTTTCCCTTCAGTTGATACATTGCAATTCTTCCTTCTGCATGAGAGGAATAATTCTGCAATTGGAAATATTTCCTCATGCCAAGAAACCATGTCTCAGCATCTTCCTCCTTGTGTTCTCCATCAAATGTAGGGGGATTAATCTTGTTCATTTCTCCCTTTAGTTCATCCACTCCATATCTCCTATGTTTTCTGGTAGGAGATGGGCTTGAACTTATGCATGCCTCCTTATTAGAGTGTTTTGGGGTGTGACAATGATGCATGCTAATGCTTCTTGATTTTCTTTTCCTCTCAGGGGGTCCACGACTCCCTGTTTTTCTTGAATCACCCTCCTTATCCAACTTATTTTTTATCCTTTATAGACTCTTCATCAACTTTAAGTTGAATTCTCTGTGTTGTTCCTTAGCTTTCATAATATTTGTATTATCTTCTCAGTGAGTCTGGGCATCTTTCTACAATCGTTCAATGATTTTCATCATATTCCCTTCCTTATCTAACTCTTCTCCATGTCCATTGGAGTTCGATCCTTCAACTCCCAAATGGACATCCATTCCTTTTGCTTCATTCTCTGAACTGGAAGCAGTCTGTGCCTCTTCCATTTTTTTTCACTCAGTGGTAATTCTATTTGGTTCTAGCACTCGTTAAACTTATGCAAACACAACATGCAGACAACCATAATTTGTCATCCCATCATTCCTTAACAGATCCCACAACATTCATAAACAAATCTTATTACATAAAACGTTCAAATTTCACTTCCTTTTGGGGCTTTGCTTTGCCAATTTTTCTGGCACTAGCCCCTTTCTCTCATTCCCCCAACCCACACAACCATGGGTCATGACCAAGCGCTAGGTCAATAAGCAATTACTCAGGTATTTGGCCACAAAAATTTTCAAAGCACAACACAACCATCTCTCGGAGTTCCGAGTTACTGAATTCGTGAAGTAGAGTGGATCAACCATCCATGTCTACTCAACATCCAACGATGGACACTCACTATGGAACCTCGGGTGTATGATTTCTGGGGCTTCAGGTCTTTGAGAATTCTGAGCTTCGAAGGATCTTGCATCCGCACATCTGATTTATTAATCTCTGAACATTCCCAATCACCTTTGGTGACGTCATTACGTTACATCACTTAACATTTTCCCAATTGCGGGGGAATGCAATGGTGGTTTGGAGTAACCCACATTTCATCCCACAATTCTTATGATGCTGACACATAACCCCTCGATGAAATTGCAATTTGGATTGTGGGACCGCCTTGGATAATTAGCTTCCATGCAACTTGGGTCCCCGCAATGCCTTTTGGTTGTTGATCTTGATGTATCGTGATCAATGACACTGTGGGTCCTCCAACCTTTAAATACGTTATGTAACCTTGGTCCCCACTAAACGTCCTCACATAGGATGCCATGTTGTGGAATACTAGCGACTGATACATGGCCCATTCATATGGGTGACACTCATCACGTTTCAAATACCATTTCAATATTCCACGGGTTCTAAACCCACTAACACATGGAACACATCGCATGTGTCCACGTCACCTCCAGGTGATGTCATCATGACTCACCACTTCGACTCTTAGGGCTTCGGGAGTTTCAATTCCTCTACGCTCACTTTTTCCCAGATCATTTTTCCCCCGAGTTCACGATCTACTTATGCATGTCCTCCTTCACAATCAATGACTATGAGCGACTTTGACACTTCAGGTTTCAGGAGTTTCAAACTCACAGCACTTTCATCCTCTTGAAGTACTTCCACTCGAAGTACATGATCTCTTGACGCATGTCCTTCACAACTAATGGGTGCGATCTACTTCGCCCTTTATGACTTTGGGAGTTTTTCACACTCCACACTTGAAATCCTCCAAAGTGACTTTCCTTTTCCTTCCTAGACACAGAGCTAATGGTCAGGCTCTTTTCCTACAATCTACAGTGTAGATCTCCTTCGAAATTTTATGCCTCAAAGCATTCCACTTCTCCTGATTGTCGAACTCTGAAAGGCTTCCAAGATAAGCTTCCCGCACCTTCTCTAGATCTAATGGTCATAAAGGACTCTCATTTTTCCCAAATAGATCCTACGATTCCAACACCCCAATTGTTGAGCTCTCTCTCTCTCTATGGTCAAATACCACGTTGGTTGCGGTTTTATTCTACCGCTACTCCTCCTGAGCTTCGTAACATGGCCAAGTAACCCCTTGACACTTAGAAACATTCTAAGGTTCGAAATTGATTCCATCCAAACACCATTTCCACTCAAAACCTTGGGTCCAAAAACCACTTATCCAACCCATCTAGTCTCAGCATTGAAACCATGTTCTGATACCATATTGTAATGTCCCCGACCATCAACCCCATTGTCGGGAAATGCTACTACGTGGAACATTCTCATACATATATATAACATGCATATTTAATGAAATTTAACCAAACAATACAGAGTGATCACAGAATTACTGCTAACATATAGAATTAATGGAATTAACAATAATTCATACATTCAACAAAATACATGAAAACATTTCAAAGACACAGACATGAATCACATATAAATTAAGTACAAAATTAATACTTATCTTTTAAATTGGAGTAATTCCACCAACTATGTGCAGACCTTCCATGAACCTCCCAACCTTAGACCACGCTACTCATCACGCTCAGTAGTGGGTCACCCCCGAGCTAGGACTAAGCTCCACCCAAGGTAAGAGAATCCTAGACTAGGATGAGGTTATAGGAAAACTACACAGTGAAACCAGAAGGATTCTCTCCAGGATCCTTCTTATGCCCACTACTCATGGAATCTCATTCCCCACATGCCTGTTCCACCCAGGAGTATACACCTTCACAAGCATAGTCCATCAGTTGATTCACCTCCCTCTCTGGGTCTCAACAACAGGCCGAATCCATAATTCTTAGAGCTTTGTAGCTGGTGATGGACTCTCTCTGGGAGAAAACCACTTTCTAGCAGAATCTCTCACCTGGAGAGAGATGCTCATAGGCTTGACAACCTGCCTCTTCAACCGCAGTCTTGAAAACCCAGTTCTTCAGCCACTTTCGACTTAGTTCCAACAATGTATGGGTGATAGCAATGATAACTAGTCAACACCACTTAGGAAAACATAAGGCAACAACCCAAGAACGATTCAGGTATGGACTTGGCTCTGCAAGGGCGGATAAGCTGGGTTCATAAGACACACAAGAGACATGGCTCAGTCCACAGGTTTGCCATTGGTTTTCAGGGTGCATGAAAATGAATCAACATAGAGCTCGAATGAAGACTCTAACGGTTTAGACGGAGGATACGTCGACTTCTCAGGAAAACATCACAGATTGGCCTCATGGTTTCGGGTTTCAGAGATGCATGAGGTATACAGAGATCAGACACAGAGGTAATATGGTTCAGGCAGTGGACACCGGAATGGAGGACGAACCCCCAACATGAGATGGCTCTTCAACTTTAACTACATGCACCCAGGTCGACACTTGTCTTCCTAGAGCTGCATGTGTTCCCTTTTGCACACGTTGGAGCTGCATGTGTTGTCTCTCCTAGGACTTATGATAAAAACATGTCTTTCACATAGCTTTGGAATAATAATAAATTATTATTCTCCAGGACTTAATCCTCTAATCTTAGCCCCTCTTTCCATCCTTTCAACCCCTTTTTCCCTTACCCACCTTATGGAAGATTAGTCCCCCATCACTATTTCTTCATGGTCAGTCTGCATGCAATGATGTTTAATCTTTATTAATGTTCACAATTACATATACAAAAATAGGGTCCTTGCCTTTAACACCTAGGCTCTATGGCCTAATAAACACATAATCCCACCAACTTATAAACACTTGATTGACCAGCCTATAAAAATAATTACAATTCATAATTACAATTGGGGATCTACTGAGAGATATTACACTTGTATTATCACAATATATTAGAATGGGATCATCATACTCAACCTGTATATCTGTCAGAGTTTGTTCCATCCATAGAACCAGTGTACAACATGATGTTGTTGTAATATACTCATCTTCGGATGTAGATAAAGATACTCATGATTGTTTCTTTCTTAGCCAAGATACTAAACACTCACCCAAGTAGAACGCTACTCCATTGTTGCTTCATCAGTTATCAATGCAACCTGTCCAATCTGCATCTATGTAGGAAATAAGTTATAGATCCTTTCCTTTTGGATACCATAATTCAAACTCTTATGTTCCTTTGAGATATCTGAAAAATCCTTTTCACTACTAAGACATGTGATTTCTTTGGTGTTGCTTGAAATTATGCCACCTGTCCAACTTCCTGAATTACATCTGGTCTAGATGTTGTCACATATAGTAAGATACCAATCATTGACCTGTATTTCCTCTGGTCTATAGACTTTGAATCATCATCTTTGCTCAACTTGAAACTTGTTTGCATATGAGTGGTAACTAATTTTCAATCTTCCATTCTGAACTTCTTTAGCATTTCTCTGATATACTTCGTTTGAGAAATAAAAATTCCTTGGTTTCTTTGACATATATGAATACCCAGAAAGAAGGATAGTTCTCTGAGTAATGAAATTTCAAATTCATTCTGCATATCCTTTGCAAATTTATGGCTTAACATGTCATCATTACTTCCAAAAATAATATCATCAACATAAACTTCAATTAATAAAATACTATCTTGAGTTACCTTGATGTAGAGGTTGTTTTCTGCACTTCCTTTTCTGAACCCTTCATGTTGTAGATATTTATCCAGTCTAGAGTACCATGCTCTAGGGGCTTATTTTAGACCATACAAGACCTTCTTTAATTTACACACATAATCTGCATTCTCTGACAACTGAAATCCTTCTGGTTGTTCAATGTAGACTTCTTCTTCAAGTTCCCCATTCAGAAAATATGATTTCACGTCCATATGATACACTTTAATATTCTTGGAGCATGCATAAGCTAAAGGAAATAGGATTGTTTCCATTCTAGAAACTGGGGAAAATGTCTCTTCAAAGTTGATTCCTTCAACATGTGTGTATCCTTTACATACCAATCTAGCTTTTTTCCTTGCAACTTATCCATCTTCATTCAATTTATTTCTGAAAACCCACTTTGTGCCAATCACATTCTTATTCTTTGGTCTTGGAACCAATTATTAAGTGTCATTCTTCTCTATTTGATCCAATTCTTCATCCATGGACTTATTCCAGAATTCATCCTTTCTCACCTCTTCAAAACTGTTTGGTTCAATCGTATATAAGAGTTCTAGGTGTGTTTGTTCTAGCAAACAAAATCTTCTTCTAGTCTCAAATCCTGCATCATTGTTTCTGATAATTTGAT
Organism: Picea mariana; assembly: GCA_032191745.1. Taxonomy (NCBI): domain Eukaryota; kingdom Viridiplantae; phylum Streptophyta; class Pinopsida; order Pinales; family Pinaceae; genus Picea; species Picea mariana. The sequence continues at coordinate 44,651 of JASDQU010309206.1, forward strand.
CTGAGGGATGATTCTTTTTTACTCATTTCTTATGTGCCTTTGGAGGAACTTGTTGAATTTTCTCTTCTACTTCTGTCTAATCCTCTTCATATTCCCCTTCTACTTCTTCTTCATCTTCTTCTTCTTCTTTGTAAATTTGTTCCATTGATTCATTTTCTTCTTCCTTCAATTCTCGTCCACCTATTTCATCAATTGTTACATTGATGCTTTCAACAACTTTCTTCAACCTCAGATTGTAACACTTGTATGCTTTCCTTGTGCTTGAGTAACCAATAAGTACTCCTTTTTCCACATGAGAGTCAAACTTTCCCATTTTGCCATCTTCTCTTTTGACGTAGCATTTTCTTCCAAATACTCTGAAGTGATTCACATTTGTTGGTATTCCTTTCCATAGCTCATAGGGAGTTTTGTCATTGTTGTTCCTAAGAATTAGTTTGTTTTGAATGTGAACTGTTGTATGCATTGCATGTGTCCAAAAAATATCTATCAATTTGGAATCCATTAGCATTGTTCGAGCTATTTCTTGTACTCTCTTGTTCTTTCTTTCAACAACTCCATTCTATTGAGGTGTCCTAACAACGAAGAATTTCCTTTTTATTCCATGCCTGCTATATTAGTCCATAAATTCCTTTGAAGTGAACTCTCCTCCATTATCAGATCTCAAACATTTGATTTTTGAATCCATTTCATTTTCAACCATATCCTTGTATACCTTGAAGTTTTCAAAATCTTCTGACTTATTCCTAAGAAAGAAAACTACAGTCATTCTTATATAATCATCAACTAATAACATAAAGTATTTCTCTCCTTTTAAACCCTTTGTTGTAGTTGATCCAACTAGATCATTATTCACAATTTCCAGTGGTCTTGTCATTGAATATTCCTTTTATTTGAACCTAGTCTTTGTTTTCTTTCCTTGTTGACAATGCTTGCATAAAGTTTTGGTTGATTTCATGATCTGGGGAATTTCTCTAACTGCTTCATTTTTGTTGAATTTGACAAGGTTATAAAAGTGTATGTGACCCATTATTCTATGCCATAGCCAACTTTCATCTTCCTTTCCTAGACAACACTTTCCATTTCCAATTTCACTTAATACATATATGTTGATTGAAGTTCTTGTAGTTATTGCAATCAATTTTCTTGAACCTTCTTTTCTTATCTCACACTTTTGTGAATCAAAAGTAATTTTATGACCTTGGTCACACATTTGAATTACACTTAGAAGATGATGTTTCATATCTTCTATTAGTAGAACATTTTCTTCCTTGGTATTCTTGTTTCCAATTTTGATTGTGCCTTTTCCAATGATTTTAGTTGAATCATTATTTCTGAAGGGGACAGATCCATATCTTTCCTTTCTTAATGTAAGAAACCTGTATTTATAACCTTTCATGTGTTTTGAACAACCACTATCAACATACCGACCACATCTCCTCTGCTTAGCTTGTAGAGCGAGTGTGCAATCTTCATTGCTATACTTATTTTTCTTTCTTATCCATGTTCTCTTCTGAGGTTCGTGTCTGTGACTGTTGTTGTTTTTTTGTGGTTCTCTAGGAGGGATTTCCATTCTACAATCTTTGGCCATGTGTCCAAAGTTGTTTCACTTGTAGAATTTCACTTTAGTGGTCAATGATTCAAACATGTTCTTCTTTGTGTTTCAGTAGGCCTTCTTGGATAACCATTTTGTGTATGACTTTCAAATTTTTTTATGTTCCTCCTATTAGCTCTGCAATTTACATATTTATGTCCAAAATTATTGCATGCATAGCATAATCCAAAAAATATAGTTTGATACCTGGGAGTTGAAGATCTTCTGAAAGGAATTACTTTTATGAATCCTTCTTCTTCCCGAGGCCTGTTTGTTTTGGTCGATCATTCATTCTGAAATCTGAATCTTCTTAGTGGAGGAGTGTCCCTATAATATTCCTTGTAGGTTTTCCTATTCTCTTTTATTTTTTATGCATAACATTTTGGGTATGTTTCTTGTTATGCCTCTTTGGATCTTCATCCCTTTTCTGTCTGATTGTATCCAAGTCTGGATTTGCATGATAAGGCTTTTGACTACTGATAATGTCATCCATAACTTTTGAGTTGTTCTGCATATTTTTCTTATGAAGATCCTTTCTCAATGTGACAATATCTGCTTCCAAATTTCCAATGATCCTGTCTCTTTCTTCTAACTATTCTTTGAGTGTTTTTTCAATTCATTTATCTTCTTCTATTTGAACCTTCAATTTTGTGATCATTTGTTTATTTCCTGAGTGTCTTCCTTCTTGTCTAGTTCTTCTTATATTTTATTGTTTTTCTTCTTTTCTCTTCTTATAACTTCTGTTAACACTCTATAAATTCCCAGAGGTTGTCAGAGTAAAAGAAATTTACCAGAGGTAACTTTATCCGACCACTTTGAAATTGGAATCTAGCCCTACCAGCTTCAGAGAGGGATATCTTTGTATGATTTAGATATGTTTTAACTTTGATATATTAGGCTAGTTAAATACAATAAGATTGAATGGTTTGTTTTTGTTTTTATTAAGTTGAATGAAAAGGTTTTTACGCTCCATTGGGCTATGGGGTCTGTATTATAAAGATAGAGATCTAAACAAAAATTAAAAGATTATTTTCACAAGGCAAGATAATGCATTCATTGGATTCTTTAGCAGTAAAGTGATGGATAGCAGAAAATATGAGAATATATATTAAAGTAAAGAAGCATTTAAGAATTTCTTCACTATAATATCAGAACGATAAACATTAAGATCTTTCAAAGTCAGAAATACGGTATACAAAGATAAATCCTGCAACATGCACTACTTTTAAAATATCAGATTAGAAAACAATATGGCAACTAAGCGAGAGAAACATTTAACACAAAAAAGTAAACATCACCAATGAATAACATGCGAGAATCCTATGAAACATCCCTTTGTATTACTGGAAGATCTCCTGATAAACAATTACAGTATTTATGGCTTACAGGGTGTAAAGATGAACCCTCAGAACTTCAAAGTTTGAAGTATTTATAATAAAAGATTGCATACAATCCTATCATTAAAGATCAAGACGTGGCAGTTCTAAATTTAGCTAACTAACTCAACAAGATACAAAAATTCAGGAACTGTTTGATGATGAGTTGAAATCTTCATGCTAATTTCTGGGGTAAACCATTGGTGAGTCCTCTACATGACTTCGTTTGATTGGATTGTTGACTGGGCTTGGACACCTCAACTCTTACTCGATCAGATTGCATAGCTATTCCCATCAAAGGTGAATGGGAATGATGACTTTGAGTAGTCTTCGGTATATTTCATCCATCTATGTATACATGGAAATATTTGGCTTGACGATGAAAATTTAATGGATCTCGTGTTGTATACTGATGTCTGACTGCAAAGCTTCTAAGAACACCTTTCCCATTATACTGCCTTGTATTCCCGAGAATTTCGAGCTATCTTTGGACATTGTGGCTAGCTTCTTTTTATAATCAGAGAGTGTCATTAACTTGTCATTTATGACCCTTAAGCCAGGGAGGCCCTTCTTCTATAGAGCGTCAATTTTGCTAAAAAATCTTTGCACTCCTGTGTCCATAATTTGGACCTTTTCCTCCGGATGTAGCATTAGTCCTCTTTTGGTCAGAACCCTCTTGACCTCAAGGATGGTTTCCGTCCTATCCTCAATCTTCAACTCCTCTAACTCTTCTTTGGTTTTTAAATTTAGGAGTTTAATGATCTCAGTTGCTTCTGTGGGCATCTCTCTCAATTCTCCTCTTATTTTCTCAATAGCCTGCTTGATTCTTTGCACCAGTTCGTTTTGCTCGAACATGATTTGTACCATAGGCCATATTTCATTTATGGATTTGGAGATATCCATACAGACACTTTCCTTGGCCTCAAAAAGTTTTTTTCCTACCACTATTTTCTTTTGAAGCTGTTGCAATTCCTATTTGAGCTTGTTTGATGTTTGTTTCTCCATGGAGTAACTAGTTTGGTAAGAAGACTTGAGTTCCTGAAGGTTCTAAACCTCCTTTTTAAGTCTGGAAATCTCTATCTCTTGCAATTTCATATCCTCCATGGATTTTTATAGTTCTACTATCTTCTCCAGAGCTGTTAGTGGAATTGCTGAGGGAATTTCTGCTAAGGGGATTCCTGTTGCAGATGATGTTCTTACTCCTGTAAGTGGAACAGTGCTCAATGGAATGACTTCCATAGGCTTTGATTTTTCCTTCTCTTTCATTGACCTTTCCATTTCTTCTTCCATCTCTTTCAACTGTGCATTCTGCTACATAATCAACTTGACCATCTCATCATTTTCCCCTTCTTTCTCAACTATCTCCTTTCCCTATGCATCTTCCATTGGTGGCAGTTTCAACTATTTCCTCAGAGATGCTATATTGACATTTTTCTTTTTTAACATCTCCTCGACTGATTTCACATTCGAGGGGTCATACTCAATCTTGAGGACCAATTCCTCCAATGTCTTAATTCTATTATCCTTTGCAAAGTATGATATATTTTCTAATTTCAACTCTGTCTGAACATTGCTCAGAGATACCTGTAATTTAGTAGTTGTAGTAGAAGCATTTGCCAACGCGGAGGAAACCATTTCTCCAGTTTGACTATGCAGATCCATCTGATCAACGGGATGTACATCTCCAATATGAAACTCGAATGTTGGTCTTTTGTAATCAGTGATTGCTTTTGGGTCCAGCACCTGTGCCTACAGAAAATCCATGTGCATTCTACCCTTCTCTGTATCGAATGCAGACAACACTCTGTGCTATGTCGTTGATGTCTGTTTCCAAAACTAAGCATAAGTACTATTGGTCAGCATCTGATTTTTCTTTTTGATCAGGTCATAGTTCTAAAAAACACTCAACTTTGGTCCTACTTTACTCGGCTAGTCAACTAGTAGAGTATCTGTAGGCTTCTTGGACGAAACTGTAGACATGATCTATTTGTTGCTTGTGATAAGAAGTGACCAATCATCTTTCATAGTTGTAGTGGATTGGATTTCCTTTTCACCAGCCGTGTCAGATGTATGACTAGTTTTTGGCCTTTTGGTGTGTAATTGGAAATCTTCAGCTGAGACTTCGGTGACGGAAGGTGAAGTGTCCTTCCCGGGTCTTTTCTCTTTGGGAACCTGTGGTGTAGTTGTTTGTGAGATGGTGATTGAAGGGTCCTGTTGTTCTATCTCTACCAGAGTGTTCGAATCCCATTCTATTTGATTTGTGAACTTCTCTATCTCAGGCTTGGGTGTATGAACATATGGAACATTTTTATTTTTAACCCTCATATTAGAAATTATCCCACACGGATCATAGTGCCATATGAAACTAACATGAAGCTTCATTTTTTTCAACAGTCTTTCTGCTTCCTCCCAGGTGCCTCGGCTATTACAGATGAAAGACCCTATTTTCCCTTTAATTATAAGTTGTTGTTTATTTTTTAGAGACACAAAATGTATGTCATTAGAGTTAATCATTTTCCTTATGTACTCCAGGGAAAATATCCTCAGGGGAAGATACTTGGGTAGTTTGTATGGAGCTAACTCGCATCCATATACTCTGATCTCAGTATGGTTTGGGTAAAGATACCGGTCTCCATTTTTTGCAAGGTCTGAGAGGTGTAAGATCCTTTGAATCTCCTCATTTATTCTTGGTTCAGGTCTACCACTGAGCATTCTCACCACTGGGTGGTAAAAATGCTCGATAAACTGTTTGAAATTGAACTCTGTGGAATTTTGTCTAAGTAGCGGAGTTCAAGCAATTACCACCTATGACCTCCTGTCTTTGTCCATTTTATACATTGAAAAGGAGAACCTGCCCGCTTGAAAGAAGGTGAACATGTAGGCTAGTATTGAGGAATACCAGAACATGCCCTCTGTGGTGAAATTTAAAAACTTCTCATGAATACTGTCGACCAGGAAAGTGTTGTAGTCGAACTGAGTGGTAGGTATTTCTTCTGTTGAGAAAATGGATAGAAAACCCAATATGGGTTCATCCACCCATTGGTCTAAAAAATAACCGAGCAGAGCATAGAGTGATGAAATGACTTGGTTTCCCTTCTCTGAGAACAGGGAGGAAGGATATGGGGGATTTGTCTTGGGGAGCTGAGCAGCCTATGGGAGGAAAAGATCGAAAATCTGGGTTGTCTGAGGGAAATATAGTTTCCGGTACAACTTCATTATGACTTCAAGATTAAAAGGGGGGGAAGATTCAGTTCTAGGTATCTACATCATCTGATCAATGGCCTCTGGTGTGATGAAGAAAAGAGTTTCTCCTGATGAAGATACTATGAAGAACAGGTCTTTTGGAGCATGAGAAGGAAGGTAACAACGAATGATGAATATGACCGGGTGACATGGAGGGTGTTGATTGGGAACTAACCATGGTGAAGGGACTTGTAATAGGTGAACAGGGGGAATGGAATGACAGAGTAATGAGACGTGACCCTTAGGGGAAAATAATGGAAAATAATGTCATGGGGAGACGGGGGGTATGTACGAAAATGGTAAGTGGTAAGTGGCAGGAGTCAGGAGCAATGGACTCCTGCCATGTTAGAAAAGGGGCCCCACCAAAAAAAAATCCCATTTCGTATACCCCCCCATTGTTAAAAATAGACCGGTCAGGGGTGTCTAAAATATACCATCAACTGTCCATCAGTGCACCTGCCGCTAGACCATAGATCTGTGCGTAATGTTTAACCAACATTTCGGACACACCCCCCCCGCACCGTTAAAAGTAGAACGCTTGGGGGGGGGTGGGCGTCCAAAATTCAATCTCCATCGTGGATCTAGGTGTTGATGTCTCAACTTTTCATATGCACGCCTTTGTTATCCATGATTTCAGACCCCCCCGCTACCGTTAAAGGTAGAACGGTCGGGGGGGGTCTAGAAAAACTTGTCAACCGTAGATCTAAGCACTAGCACCTCAACCATTCATCTGTGAATCATCTTTAATATGTGAGCACAAACTCATATTTGTTATGAAAACTTAGGATAAGCTCTTCATGTGGGTTTGCCCGGGCTTTCCCTGTTTTTATCACCATGGGGGTTAGACATCCAACTTTTAAACATCAAATATATGATTCAACATCGATCATCATGCGTTGTTTTATTGATATAAGGCAAAATAACATATCCTCTAACCTACTTACCTATGCCATTTATCCCAGATTAAACTATTGGACTAAGAAATTACTCTATCCTGGGGTTATTTGACCAAGATTAGGCAGTTTGGTCAAATTTATTCACTAGCTAACCTAATTTGCTTGGCTAAGATTAAACAGTTTAGCCAAGCTTATTCACTAATCCTATCAACATCAATTTAAAAGGACTTGGCCATGTTTAAACTGTATGAACTAAGTCATTGTTATTGCATGGGGCTCTATTCAAGTTCTTTTATGCCCTCTTTTATTCTTTTTCTTTCTTTTCTTTTTCTTCCTTTTCTTTTTCTTTTTTCTCAAATTATTTGCAGAATGAAAAATTATTTGGCAACCAAAGCAATAAAAGGATAAAATTTTCAGTCACCAGTTGATCCTATAAATTATAGGGTTACAATAGTGGCTTCACTTGGGGATGGTACTCTCCTTGTGAAGTGCCAAGAATCTTGTTTCCTGATGTTCTGAAAACTGTTTTTTTTTTTTTTAAATGGCTCAATGCCTTCTCTGCGGGCTTCAACCATCCGATCAAAGTTATTCACTTAAAAACTTGCAAGAAAAATGAAATTATTTGTACAATGGAAAGGTGTTAGTGAAGGTCCCTATTGAGGAGGGGAATAATGCTTCAGCATTCTGCCATTCACAGGTCCTCCTGGCAGATTGGTCCCGTCATTGTTGTGAAGCATAAAAGCATTATTTCCTCTGAATGTTTGAATCATGTAATGTCCCTTCCATAGATTTTCGAATTTTCCATGCTTCCCCTTATCTTCACTTCGATCATCCTACCTCAGAACCATATCACCTAGCTCAAAGTCATATTCTTTAGTTCTTTTATCAAAGATCTTTTTAATGCTCTCCTGGAAAACTTGAGCTTTGTTGTATACTTCTTCTCTAGACTATTGCAAGTGGATCATCTAGTTTATCCTTCTTTGGGAGTCGTTCGGCTCGGCTTGTATCTCTTGTAGCAATTTCATGATGGGGACCCCTAAGGAGGTAGGAAAAACCACTTCAGTTCCATAGAACAAATAATATGGAGACATACCAATTGACCTCTTAGTGGTCAGTCTGTTAGCCCAGAGTGTGAAAACTAGCTTGTTATGCCATGAATTTTTGTTTTCTTGCAACGTCTTCTTAATAATGTTCACCAGGGTTTTATTGGATGACTCATCTAGCCCATTTCCCTGAGGGTAATAAGCTATAGAGTGTCCCAAACCGATATGATACCGGTTGCAAAAATCTATGAGCTTCTTAGATCGGAAAGCAGCTGCAATGTCGTTTATGATTTTTCTTGGACACCCAAAACGAGACAAGATATTATTTTCTAGAAATTTAATAATAACAGAATTAGTAACTTGCCTGCTTGGTACAACTTCAATCCATTTTGTGAAATAGTCCGTAGCAGTAAGAATCCACCTATGCTGGCCCGAAGAGGGATGATCTATTTCTCCGATAAAGTCCAATCGCTATTGCTGGAAAGGAGCTTCAACAGATATTGGTTTCAGGGGAAAAGGAAGAAGCTTCTTTTTGCCCTCGAACACCTGATATTTATGGCACGAAGTCACTTTCTGATGCACATCAACGAATAGTGTAGGCCAATATAACCTAGCTCTGAGGATTTTATTAGTTGTCGTCTTCCATCTTAGGTGACCACCAAAGTCTCCTGCATGAAAATCCTGCAATACTTTGTCAGCTTCATCCTTTAATAGACAATTCAAGAAACTACCTCCAGGATCCTTCCAATAAAGATTGCCTTCTAGAATGCAAAATTTTAATGCTTTCAATTTTAAAAACCTAGCTTTATTTTTTGTCATACCAAGGGGAGCTTGTAAGTTACGCAAAACAAATATCAGGTTTGCGTACCATGGATAGTTTAGAAATACCTCTTTCACACTTGGAGTCGCTTGCTCTCCCTATTCATCTATTGCAACTAAGAAATTAATATCAAGAGCATGGAAATTAGAATCAACCATTAACTTTGCTAGACCTTGATTTTTAATCAGTTTAGTAGGATTAATCTCTATGTCATACTCCAAAATAATAGCGATCCATTTTCCTCTTCTTCCATCTGGATTGTCCTAGGTTAAAATGTCATGTACTATGACGTTCAGAACGTATGCAATGGTGTGGGAATGGAGAATATATACTCTAAAATCCTTTATGTCTTTTGCCAAGGCAAAAGCTTGTTTCTCCATTATTTTATAATTCAAAGAAGCATCTCTTAAAGATTTACTGAAAAAGGCTATGGGCTGTTCATACCCTCCTCTATTTTTCTGTAGTAATACTGCTGCAATGGTATGTTCAAAAGCAAAAGAGAAAAGGTAAAAATCTTTGGTGAAGTCAGGACGGATCAAAACTGGAGCCTGTGTGAGTGCATGTTTAACTTGTTCAAAAGACTTCTTGAATTCAGTGTTCCATTTTATTTTTGTGTCCTTTTTTAACATGTTGGTGATGTTCCTGAGAAGCTCAGCCAGGTTAGGTATGAATCTTCTTAGGAAGTTTATTTTGCCAATGAAAGATTGTAACTCTTTGATATTCCTTGGGTGCTCTAGTTTCTGAATGGCTTCTATTCTGCTAGGATCTATCTTAATTCCATCCTTAGATATTATTCACCCCAACAGTTTACCTTCCTCTAATCCAAAAAGGCTTTTCTTAGGATTTAGAGAAATCCCAAATTTCCTTCATTTCTCAAACACTCGTTTGAGATGTCGTAAGTGCTCTTCATCAGACTGGGAATAAACAGTTACATCATCCAGATAAATGAAAATAAATCTACCAAGTTCTTTCACAAGAGCGATATCCATCTCTCTTTGGAAAGTGGCCCCAGCGTTCATCAAACTGAAAGACATTTTCACGTACATGAAGGTACCCCAAGGTGTTGTGAAAGTTGTTTTCTCTTGATCATATGGGTGAACAAGAACCTAGTTATAGCCTAAGAAACCATTCAGTAAGGAGATTCGCTTGGATCCAACTACCTTTTGTAATATGTGGTCCATTTTTGGCAGTGGGTAGTTGTCCTTTAGGGAAACCTTCTTTAGGTTTCATAAATCAATGCAAAGCCTGATTTCCCCAGTTTTCTTTCAGGTTGGGACCAAATTCGAAACCCATTTGGAAAATCATAAGGGAACTATGATTTTAGCATCATACATCTTTTTGATTTCTTTTTCTATTAGAGGAAGCAACTTGGGATTGATTCTCCTAAGTTTCTGTTTGAAAGGTTTTTGATCTTCTTTTATCGGGATCCTATGTTGTATGATGCTTGTGTCATAAGATTTTAAGTCTTCGTAACCCCAAGCAAACACGCCCACATATTCCTTGAAAAGTTCAATGTATTTGAGTTTCTGCTCAGGGGGTAAAGATTTGGAAAGTTTTACCATCTTGGGTTTCTCTTCTGTCCCTATGTTACAGTCTTCAACCTCTTTACGACTGGCTTCAATTTTAGGTTTTTTAGCTACATCATTAAAATTAAATAAGTCTTCTAACAAAAATAAACCCCTAGGTAAGACATTACTCTTTAAATGCAAAACATTAGAATCTATCTCATCTTCACATGATTCTTCTGAATCTATTTTATTTACACTATTATTTCCAAAAACAAATTTATTTACATTTTCATCATCGTTTTCTAAGTCTATGTTTGTACACTCAAAATCATTTTTACATTGTAGAAAATCTTCAATTTGGCCATCATTCTCAAATACCTGCCAGTATCAGATGTTGTCCAGGACAGTCGGTCTGTACTTCACCTCCACCGTGTATGGGCGAGTGGAATGAAAAGGTATATTGCATGTAGTTGTTGACGTAGCTAAACCATCTGCTAAAATGTTCTGTCCCCTGGCAATCACCTGCAAATCAATTTCTGTGAAACATTGAAGGGCATCCAGAATAGCATTCCTATAAGCTCTAAGCCTGGGATGTTTTGTTGCATACTCACCTTTAATTTGTTTGATAATTAATTTAGAATATCCTCTTACCATGATTTGTTTGGCACCAACCTTCTTTAGTAGTTTCAGACTGAGCATCAAAGCTTCGTACTCGGCTATGTTGTTAGTGCATTGAAAATTCAGTTTGTAAGAATGGTTCTCCGAATACCTGGATTTGTGATTATGCAACCAAAATCCTAGTCTAGCTCCCTCTTTTCTTACAGCTCCATCGAAGTCCATGCTCCAGGAATCTGCTAGCAATTCTTCACTTATTACGATTTCCTTTCCTTTTGCCCCAGTGATTTCTAGGCCTTCTTTCGGGTCAAGTGTATCTTCTTCCAGCTGAGTGATTTGTTCTTCCATATCATCGTTGTTATACAGGATGAAGGAATCTAGATTGGAGTGTGCAGAGTACAAAGGATAGTTATGTGGATTTTCTTGGATGCTAACCATATATTTCATCAATGTCTCTTTCTACAGTCTTCTTTGTTTTCTGAATACTGGGATGGTGCCATATGACATATCCAACTGTAACGTGCCCTCCAACTTGGTCCCCCAAGAACTGGACAACAACATACCATATTTTCAGGGAATGTCCATGACCACAACATCCATAACCATGATTTTTGCTGGAATCTAAACTAGGGTGATGCATAAGTCTTTGATTAACCTGATACATCTGACTTTGCTAGAGTCAAAATATTGCAAATCCTTGTAGGGCCTGGTGAACTCAAGTCCCAGTTTTTCCATCACTGCTTTAGGCATCAGATTGTGGGAAGCACCCGAATCTTACATAGCATTGTGAAAAATCGGGTTGTGTATATTAAGGCTGATGTAAAAAGGAGAGACAAAACCAGTGTCAGTCTGACCATCAACTTCAGGGCCAAATAGAAGTTTAGGTTGATCATTGGTAAGATTTACTATGTTTGAATGATTCGCAGATCCGATAGTTAAGGCCTTCATGCCTATATAAAGCTCAATGATCAGTGCTTTGATCACCTGTGATTGGTAAGCATTCGTACTCATCAACTCGGAAAGGGGAATAAAAATCTTCACTTTCAATAATTCCCCTTCAAGGCTGAAAGGAGTAGGTGCTCTGCTTTGGCTCAGCAATTCTGTTCTGTCCACCATAGTTTTTTGGGTAGAAGTACTTGGTTGATTGGTTGATGAAACCTCACTCTGTGTTGCTCTTTGTAAAATGGTAGGGTTTCATTTTGCTAGAGGTTCAACATTATCTTTCTCAGGGATCTTCTTGGTAGAAGGCTCAGAGGTTTTCTTGGTTTCGACTGTTTTAGTAGTTTCAGTTACCTTTTTTGGGGAATTTTCATCTGTCTTTTTGGTTCGCAGATTGTACTGCCTGTGTATCTCCAAAATCATGTTTTCAAATGCCTGTTGATCTGTCTCCTCTGCTTCGTCACTTAACTCTATTTGAGAAAGAAGGAAAATTTCTTCCTCTTCCTTAATAAGGAAGATGGCTTCGTTGTCGTGAACTCCCATGAGGTTTATATGTGTGTCATCTAATTATTCAATTGTCTCTTCACCTTCATCAGCATAATTTTCTTCTAGGGGTGGTCTGATCTGTTGATCATGACCCCTCTGTTCTCTTTGATCCCTAGGATCTCTCCACCTGTTTTGAGGAGGATTTCTTCTAAAGTTAGGATTCTGAATTTGTGGAACCGATGGGTTTTCTCTAGGGGGATTTATTTCAGCTATAGTAAGTCTCTCCATCATCCTTTCCATTGCTATATCTAAGGAATCCAATTTTGCATTAGAAGAGGATGTAGAAGGTTCTTCTTTAATCCTGACTCTCCTCTCTGTCCTCTGTCGTTCCCTTCTAGCTAACAGGTTGGCCTCAACACTTATTGCACTTTTCTGCATGTCCTCTAGAGAGGTAGAGTTTCTTTCCCTTAATTGATATGACATAACAACGTCGAAACCGTCTAGGAATTTTATCAATGCCAAACCTTGTGGAGGTTTAATATCAACTAGAAATTCATTGTACAGATTGTTGAAGTGGGTGCAGTAGTCTTGTACTATCTCTCCTTGATTCCTTCTGATGTTTTCGTATTCTGACAAGATCTGGAGAGGATTTTTCTTTACCTCCCATATGTCCAGAAAACTTCTTTGAAACGCTGCAAGGTCAACCACTGATGCAACACGTAAGCCTTTGTACCATTTCTTAACATCCCCAGTCAGACTCTGCGCAAATAGTCTCATTTGAACATCAGCTTCGTCCACTTCCTGCAAGTCAAAATAGTCATTCATTTTATCAACATGTTGTTGTGCGTTCAAGGGCCCAGTACCATCAAACTATGGAAGTCTTCTTTGATAGTCCTGGGGCATAGCATGTAAAGGTGCAACCAACACCAAGGGAGCATATCTGTTTTCCATGATAGGTGGAGCGGTGACAGAAGATGAGGAGGATGAAGGACTAGTAGGCATAGAGTGAGCGGGTTGAGGTTTTACAGAGGCTGCAGCGATAGATATGGCAAAAAGTTCGAATGACTATTGGAAGTGGGCTTGGTGTACATCTTGATCAAGATTCGCTACCAAAATTTCTAACTTGTCGGATTGTCCAAGGAATCTTTTATCAAGGTCCGCCCTAGGAGATAGTAATTCAGGGGTCCGGGGTTGTAGGATGGTTGGATCTAAAATGGTTTCACTCACAAAGCTATCAGATTTCGTTCTAAACATGTTTTGTTCAAAAATGGTGTCAAAGTTGAGATCTTGAAGGGAAACAAGTTCCTCTGGAAGAGAAGGGGACCTGTGAAGGGGACTATGACTCCCTGAATCTTTTGCAACGGTCTTCTTTCTGAGTAATTGTTCTGGATTATCAGTTGCTACTGTAGGTTCTGGGTCTAGGTGGGATTGAGTATAAGCTCTTTTAGGAGCCATATTTTTTAATTTTATATATTTTTATTTTTATGAATCCGAGATTACTATGTACAAGTTTTAACAACCCCTGAACATTATTTCTTTCTCAGATTTATAATTAGTTTAGAAACAATTTTTTCTTCTAGGGAAATGAAACCGTGGGGTTGAAAGATTGTTCAATCCCCAGTGGAGTCACCGCTATGTTAATGCTCTATAAATTCTCAGAGGTTGTCAGAGTAGAAGAAATTTACTAGAGGTAACTTTACCCAACCACTTAGAAACTCGAATCTATCCCTACTAGCTTCAAAGAGGGATCTCTCTATATGAT
>JASDQU010309206.1:64631-75064 GCA_032191745.1 Picea mariana
ATTTCTTTTATGCCCTCTTTTATTCTTTTTTTTTCTTCTTCTTTTTTTTTTTCTTTTTCTTTTTTCTCAAATTATTTTTAGAATGAAAAATTATTTGGCAACCAAAGCAATAAAAGGATGAAATTTTCAATCACCAGTTGATCTTATAAATTATAGGGTTACAACAGTGTCTCCACCTGGGGATGGTACTCTCCTTGTGAAGTTCCAAGAATCATGTTTCCTGATGTTTTGAAAACTCTTTTTTTTTTTTAATGGCTCAGTGCCTTCTCTGTAGGCTTCAACCATCCGATCAAAGTTATTCACTTAAAAAATTGTAAGAAAAATGAAATTATTTGTACAATGGAAAGGTGTGACTGAAGGTCCCTACTGAGGAGGGGAATAGTGCTTCATCATTCTGCCATTCACAAGTCCTTCTGGTAGATTGGTCCCGTCATTTTTGTTGAGCATAAAAGCATTATTTCCTCTTAATGCTTGAATCATGTAAGGTCCCTTCCATAGATTGTCGAATTTTCGATGCTTCCCCTTATCTTCATTTCGAGCATCCCACCTCAGAACCAGATCACCTAGCTCAAAGTCATCTTCTTTAGTTCTTTTATCGAAGATCTTTTTAATTCTCTCTTGGACAACGTGAGTTTTCTTGTATACTTCTTCTCTAGACTGTGGCAAGTGAATCATCTGGTTTATCCTTCTTTGGGAATCGTTCGGCTCGGCTTACATCTCTTGCAGCAGTTTCATGATGGGGACCCCTAAGGAGGTAGGAAAAACCACTTCAGTGCCATAGAACAACTGATATGGAGACATACCAATTGACCTCTTAGTGGTCAGTCTGTCGGCCCACAGTGAGAAAACTAGCTCGTTATTCCATGACTTTTTGTTTTCTTGCAACGTCTTCTTAATAATGTTCCCCAGGGTTTTATTGGATGACTCAGCTAGCCCATTTCCCCGAGGGTAATAAGATGTGGAGTGTCCCAAATCTATATGATACTGGTTTAAAAAATCTATGAGCTTCTTAGATCGAAAATCAACTACATTGTCAGTTATGATTTTTCTTGGACACCCAAAACGAGACAAGATATTATTTTCTAGAAATTTAATAATGACAGAATCAGTAGCTTGCCTACTTGGTACAGCTTTAATCCATTTTGTGGAATAGTCTGTAGCAGTCAGAATCCACTTGTGCTGTCCCGAAGAGGGAGTATGTATTTCTCCGATAAATTCTAATCCCCATTGTTGGAAAGGAGCTTCAACATATATTGGTTTCAGGGGCAAAGGAAGGAGCTTATTTTTTCCCTCGAACACCTGACATTTATGGCACGAAGTCACTTTCTAATGCACATCAGTGAATAGTGTAGGCCAATAGAACCCAACTCTGAGGATTTTATTAGCTGTGGTCTTCCATCTCAGGTGACCACCAGAGTCTTCTGCATGAAAATCCTGCAATACTTTGTCAACTTCATCCTTTAATAGAAAATTCAACAAAATAGCTCCAGGATCCTTCCAATAAAGATTACCTTCTGGAATGAAAAATTTTAATGCTTTCAATTTCAAAAACCTATATTTAGTTTTGGTCAGACCAGGGGGAGCTTGTAAGTTATGCAAAACAAATACTAGGTCTATGTTCCATGGAGAGTTTAGAAATACCTCTTTCACGCTTGGAGTCGCCTGCTCTCCCTATTCATCTACTGCAACTAAGAAATTAATATCAAGAGCATGGAAATTAGACTCAGCCATTAACTTTTCTAGACCTTGACCTTTAATCAGTTTAGTAGGCTTAATCTCTATGTCATACTCCAAAATAATAGTGATCCATTTTCCTCTTCTGCCATCTGGATTGTCCTGAGTTAAAATTTCCTTTACTACGGCGTTCAAAACATATGTAATGGTGTTGGAATGGAGAATATATACTCTAAAATCCTTTATGGATTTTACCAAGGAAAAAGCTTGTTTCTCCATTATTTTATAATTCAAAGAAACATCTCTTAAAGATTTATTGAAAAAGGCTACGGATTGTTCATACCCTTCACTATTTTTCTATAGTAATACTGCTGCAATGGTATGTTCAGAAGCGAAAGAGAAAAGGTAAAAATCTTCGGTGAAGTCAGGACTGATCAAAACTGGAGCCTGTGTTAGTGCATGTTTAACATGTTAAAAATACTGCTTGGATTCAATGTCCCATTTTATTTTTGTGTCCTTTTTTAACATGTTGGTGATGTTCCTGAGAAGCTCAGCCAAGTTAGGTATAAATATTCTCAGGAAATTTATTTTGCCAATGAAAGATTGTAACTCTTTGATATTCCTTGGGTGTTCTAGTTTCTAAATGGCTTCTATTCTACTGGGATCTGTCTTAATTCCATCCTTAGAGACTATGTGCCCCAACAATTTACCTTCCTCTAATCTGAAAAGGATTTTCTTAGGATTTAGAGAAATCTTAAATTTCCTGCATTTCTCAAACACTCATCTGAGATGTCATAAGTGCTCTTCATCGGACTGGGAATAAATAGTTACGTCCTCCAGATAAATGAAAATAAATTTGCCAAGTTCTTCCACAAAAGTGATGTCCATCTCTCTTTGGAAAGTGGCCCCAACGTTCATCAAACCGAAAGGCATTTTCACGTACATGAAGGTACCCCGAGGTGTTGTGAAAGTTGTTTTCTCTTGATCATCTAGGTGAACGAGAACCTAGTTATAGCCTAAGAAACCATCCAGTAAGGAGATTCAGATGGATCCAACTACCTTTTGTAATATGTTGTCCATTTTTGGCAGTGGGTAGTTGTCCTTTAGGGAAACCTTATTCAAGTTTCGAAAATCAATGCAAAGCCTTATTTCCCCAGTTTTCTTTTGGGTTCGGACCAGATTTGAAACCCATTTGGAAAATCATAAGGGAACTATGATTTTAGCATCATACATCTTTTTGATTTATTTTTCTATCAGGGGAAGCAACTTGGGATTGATTCTCCTAAGTTTCTATCTGAGAGGATTTTGATCTTCTTTTATCAGGATCCTATGTTGTATGATGCTTGTGTCATAAGATTTTAAGTCTTTGTAACCCCAAGCAGACACGTCCACATATTCCTTGAAAAGTTCAATGTATTTGAGTTTCTTCTCAGGGGGTAAAGATTTGTAAAGTTTTACCATCTTGGGTTTCTCTTCTGTCCCTATGTTACAGTCTTCAACCTCTTTACCACTGGCTTCAATTTTAGGTTTTTTTAGCTACATCATTAAAATCAAATAAGTCTTCTAACAGAACTAAACCCCTAGGTAAAACATTACTCTTTAAATGAAAAACATCAGAATATATCTCATCTTCACCTGATTCTTCTGAATCTATTTTATTTACACTATTATTTCCAAAAATAGATTTATTTATATTTTCATCATTGTTTTCTAAGTCTATGTTTGTACACTCGAAATCATTTTTACATTGTAGAAAATCTTCAATTTGGTCATGCCAAATACCTGCCAGTATCTAATGTTGTCCGGGACAGTCGGTCTGCACTTTACCTCTATCGTGTACGGGCGAGTGGAACGAAAAGGTATATTTCATATAGTTGTTGATGTATCTAAACCATCTGCTAAAATGTTCTGTCCCCTGGGCATCACCTGCAATTCAATTTCTGTGAAACATTGAAGGGCATCTAAAACAACATTCCTATAAGCTCTAAGCCTGGGATGATTTGTTGCATACTCACCTTTAATTTGTTCGATAATTAATTAAGAATCGACTCTTACCATGATTTGTTTGGCACCAACCTTCTTTAGTTGTTTCAGACCGAGCATCAAAGCTTCGTAATCGACTATGTTGTTAGTGCATTGAAAATTTAGTTTGTAAGAATGGTTCTCCGAATACCTGGATTTGTGATTATGCAACCAAACTCCTGCTCCAACTCCCTCTTTGCTTACAACTCCATCGATGTCCATGCTCTAGAAATCTGCTGGCAATTCTTCACTTATTACGATTTCCTTTCCTTTTGCCTCAGTGATTTCTTTTCCTTCTTTCAAGTGTATCTTCTTCCAACTGAGGAATTTGTTCTTCCATATCACCTTCATTATACAAGCTGAAGGAATCTAGATGGGAGTGTGCAAAGTATAGAGGATAGTTATGTGTCTTTTCTTGGCTGCTGACCATATATTTCATCAGCATCTCTCTGTATAGTCTTATTTGTTGTCTGAATACTGGGATGGTGGCATATGAAATATCCAACGACAACATGCCCTTCAACTTGACCCCCCAAGACCTGAACAACAAAATACCATATTCCGGGTGAATGTCCATGACCACAACATCCATAACCATGCTTTTTACTGGAATTTGAACTAGGGTGATGTATAAGTATTTGATTAACCCGATACATCTGACTTTGCTGGAGTCAAAAGAGTGCAAATCCTTGTAGGGCCTGGTGACCTCGATTCCCAGTTTTTCCATCACTGTTTTAGGCTTCAGGTTGTGGGAAGCACCCGAATCTAACATAGTATTGTGCAGAATCAGGTCGTGTATATTAAAATTGATGTAAAAAGGAGAGACAACATCGGTGTCAGTCTGACCATCAACTTCAGGGCCAAACAGAAGTTCAGGTTGATCATCGGTAAGATTTACCGTGTCTGAATGATTTGCAGATCCGATGGTTAAGGCCTTCGTGCCTATATAAAGCTAAATGCTCAGCACTTTGATCACCTATGATCAGTAAACATTCTTACTCATCAACTCAGAAAGGGGAATAGGAATCTTCACTTTGGCTAATTCCCCTTCAAGGCTAAAAGGAGTAGGTGTTCAGTTTTGGCTTAGCAATTCTGGTCTGTCCACCATACTTTTCTAGGCAGAAGTACTTAGTCGATTGGTTGTTGAAACCTCAGTCTGCATTGATCTTTGCAAAATGGTAGGGTTTCTTTTTGCTGGAGGTTCAACATTACCTTTCTCAAGGATCTTCTTGGTATAAGGCTCAAAGGTTTTCTTGGTTTCGACTATTTTCTTTGTTTCAGTTACCTTTTTGGGGAATTTTCATTTGTCTTTTTGCTTCGCAGATTGTACTGCTTGTGTACCTCCAAAATGGAATTTTCAAATGTCTGTTGATCTGTCTCCTCTGCTTCATCACTTAACTCTATTTGAGAAAGAAGGAAAAGTTCTTTCTCTTCCTAGGTAAGGAATATGGCTTCGTTGTCATGAATGCCCATGAGGTTTATATACATGTCATCTATTTCTTCAATTTTCTCTTGACCTTCATCGGCATAATTTTCCTGTAGAGGTGGTCTGATCTGTTGATTAGGACCCCTCTATTCTCTTTGATCCCTAATATCTCTCTACCTGATTTGAGGAGGATTTCTTCTAAAGTTAGGATTCTGAATTTGTGGAACCGGTGGGTTTTCTCTAAGGGGATTTCTTTCGGCTATAGTAAGTCTCTCCACCATCCTTTCCATTGCTCTAGATAAGGAATCCAATTTGGCGTCAGAAGAGGATGTGCAAGGTTCCTCTTTAATCGTGACTCTCCTCTCCGTCCTCTGACGTGCCCTTCTAGCTAACAGGTTGGCCTCCACACTTATTACACTTTTCTGCATGTCCTCCAGAGTGGTAGAGTTTCTTTCCCTTAATTTATATGGCATATCAGCATCGAAACCGTCAGGGAATTTTATCAACGCCAAACCTTGTGGAGGTTTAATATCACCCGAAATTGCATTGTACAAATTGTTGAAGCGGGTGCAATAGTCCTGTACTGTCTCTCATTGATTTCTTCTGATGTTTTCGTATTCTGACAAGATCTGGAGAGGATTTTTCTTTACCTCCCATATTTCTAGAAAACTTGTTTGAAACGCTGCAAGGTCAACCAATGACGCAGCACATAAGGCTTTGTACCATTTATTAACATCCCGAGTCAGACTCTACGCAAATAGTCTCATTTGAATGTTAGCTTCGTCCACTTCCTATAAGTCAAAATGGTCATTCATTTTATCAACATGTTGTTGTGCGTTCAAGGTCCTAGTACCATCGAACTGTGGAAGTCTTGTTTGATAGTCCTGGGTCATAGCGTGTAAAGGTGCGGCCAACACCAAGGGAGCATATTTGGCTGCCATGATAGGTGGAGTGGTGACAGAAGATGAGGAGGATGAAGGACTAGCAGGCACAGAGTGAGCGGGTTGAGGTTTTACAGAGGCTATAGTGATAGATATGGTAGAAAGTTCGACTAACTACTAGAAGTGGGATTGGTGTGCAGCTTGATCAAGATTCGCTACCAAAATTTCTAGCTTGTCAGATTCTCCAAGAAATCTTTTATCAGGGTCTGCCCTGGGAGATAGTAATTCAGGGGTCCGGGGTTGTAGGATGGTTGGATCTAAAATGGTTTTAGTCACAAAGCTATTAGATTTTGTTCTAAACAAGATTTGTTCAAAAATGGTGTCAAAGTCAAGATCCTGAAGGGAAACAAGTTCCTCTGGAAGAGAAGGGGACCTATGAAGGGGACTATGACTCCCTGAACCTTCTGCAATGGTCTTCTTTTTGAGTAATTGTTCTGGATTATTAGTTGCTACTGCAGGTTCTGGGTTTGGGTGGGATCGAGTATAAGCTCTTTTAGGAGACAGATTTTTTAATTTTATATATTTTTATTTTTATGAATCCGAGATTACTATGTACAAGCTTTTAACAACCTCTAAACATTATTTCTTTCTCAGATTTATAATTAGTTCAGAAACAATGTTTTTTTCTAAGGAAATGAAACTATGGGGTTGAAAGTTTGTTCAGTCCCCAGTGGAGTCACCACTATGTTAACGCTCTATAAATTCCTAGAGGTTGTCAGAGTAGAAGAAATTTACCAGAGGTAACTTTATCCAATCACTTCGAAACTGGAATCTAGCCCTACCAGCTTCAGAGAGGGATCTCTCTATATTATTTAGATATGTTTTAACTTTGAGATATTAGGCTAGTTAAATAAAATAAGATTGAATGGTTTGTTTTTGTTTTTGTTAAGTAGGCTGAAAAGGTTTTTACGCCTCCATTGGGATATGGGGTGTGTATTATAAATAAAGAGATATAAACATAAATTAAAACATTATTTTCATAGGGAAAGATAATGCATTCATTGGATTCTTTAGTAGTAAAGTGATGGATAGCAGAAAAGATGAGAATATCTGTTAAAGTAAAGAAGAATTTAAGAATTTCTTCACTGTAATAACAGAAAGATAAACATTAAGATATTTCAAAGTCGGAAACAGGGTATACAAAGATAAATCTTGCAACATGCGCTACTTTTAAAAGATTATATTAGAAAACAATATGGCAACTGAGTGAGAGAAACATTTAACACAGAAAAGAAAACATCACCAATGAATAACATGCAAGAATCCTGTGAAACATCCCTTTGTATTACTGGAATATCTCCTAATAAAAAATTACAGTCTTTATGGCTTACAGGGCGTAAATATAAACTCTCGAAACTTCAAAGTTTGAAGTATTTATAATAAAAAATTACATATGATCCTATCATTAAAGACCAGGAAATGGCGGTTATAAATTTAGCTAACTGACTCAACAAGATACAAAAATTCAGGAACGGTTTGATGACGTGTTGAAATCTTCATGCGGATTTCTAGGGTAAGCCGTTGGTGAGTCCTCTGCATGACTTTGTCTGATTGGATTGCTAACTGGGCTTGGACACCTCAGCTCTTACTCGATCATACTACACAACTCTTGCCATCGAAGGTGAATGGGAATGATGACTTTGAGAAGTCTTCGGTATATTTCATCTATCTCTGTATACTTGGAAAAAATTGGCATGATGATGAAAATATACTGGATCTCGTGCTGTATGCTATTGTCTAACTGCAAAGCTTCTAAGAACGCCTTGCCCATTATACTGCCTTGTATTCCCAAGAATTTTGAGCTATATTTGGCCACTGTGGCTAGCTTCTTTTCATAATCATAGAGTGTCATTAACTTGTCATTTATGACCCTTAAGCCAGGGAGGCCCTTCTTCTGCAGAGATTCAATTTTGCTGAAAAATATTTGCACTCCTGTGTCCATAATCTAGACCTTTTCCTCCAGCTGTAGCATTAGTCCTCTTTTGTTCAGAACCCTCTTGACCTCGAGGATGGTTTCCTTCCTATCCTCAATATTCAAATCCTCTAACTCTTCTCTGGTTTTTGAATTCAGGAATTTAATGATCTCAGTGGCTTCTGTGGGAATCTCTCCCAATTCTCCTCTTATTTTCTCAATAGCCTTCTTGCTTCTTTGCAGTAGTTCATTTTGCTCGAACATGATTTGTACCATAGGCCATATTTCATTTATGGATTTGGAGATATTCATCCATACACTTTTCTTGGAATCAATAAGTGTTTTTTCTACCACTGTTTTCTTTTGAAGTTGCTGCAATTCCTGTTTGATCTTGTCTGATGTTTGTTTCTCCATAGAGTAACTGGTTTGGTAAGTAGACTTGAGTTCCTGAAGGTTCTCAAACTCCTTTTTAGGTATGCCAATCTCTATCTCTTGAAAGTTCATCTCCTCCATGGATTTTTCCAGTTCTACTATCTTCTCCAGAGTTGTTAGTGGAGTTGTTGAGGGGATTCTCGCTGCAGATGCTGTGCTTACTCCTGTGAGTTAAACTGTGCTCAATGGAATGATTTCCATAGGCTTTGATTGTTCCTTCTCTTTCACTAACCTTTCTAGTTCTACTTCCATCTCTTTCAACTGTGCATTCTGCTCCATGATCAACTTGAGCATCTCATCCTTTTCCTCTTCTGTCTTAGCTATCTCCTTTGCCTGTGCATCTTCCGTTGCTGGCAGTTTCAACTGTTTCCTCAAAGATGCTATATCGACATTTTTCTTTTTTAACATCTCTTCGACTGCTTTCGCATTCGAGGGGTCATACCCGATCTTGAGGACCAATTCCTCCAACGTATTAATTTTGTTATCCTTTGCAAAGGATGATATATTTTCTAATTTCAGTTGTGTCTGAACATTGCTCAGAGATACCTATAATTTAGTAGCTGCATTAGAAGCATTTGCCAACATGGAGAAAACCATTTCTCCAGTTTTCTTATGCAGATCCATCTGATCAGCGGGATGATAATCTCTAGTATGAAACTCGAATGTTGCTCTTTTGTAATTAGTGATTGATTTCGGGTTCGGCACCTGTGCCTGTAGAAAATCCATGTGCATTCTACCCTTCTCTATATTAAATGTAGACAACAGTTTGTCCTGTGTTTTTGATGTCCGTTTCCAAAACTGAGCATCAGTACTATTGGTCAGCGTCTGATTTTTCTTTTTGATCAAGTCATACTTCTCAAAAACACTCAAGTTTGGTCCTACTTTACTCAGCTGGTCAAATAGTGGAGTATCTGTAGGCTTCTTGGATGAAGCTGTAGACATGATTTGTTTTCTTCTTGTGCTAAGAAGTGATCAATCATCTTTCATAGTTGTAGTGGATTGGATTTCCTTTTCACCAGCCATGTCAGATGTATAACTAGTTTTTGTCCTTTTGGTGTGTAATTGGAAATCTTCAGCCGAGACTTCGGTGACGAAAGGTGAAGTATCCTTCCTGTGTCTTTTCTCTTTGGTAACCTATGGTGTAGTTGTCTGTGAGATGGTGACTGAAGGGTCATGTTGTTCTATCTCTACCAGAGTGTTCGGCTCCCATTCTGTTTGATTTGCAAACTTCTCCATCTTAGGCTTGGCTGTATGAACATATGGAACATTTTTATTTTTAACCCTCATCTCAGAAATTATCCCACATGGATCATAGTGCCATATGAATCTAACATGAAACTTCATTTCTTTCAACAGTCTGTCTGCTTCCTCCCCAACGCCTCGGCTATTACAGATGAAAGACCCTATTTTCCCTTTAATTATAAGTTGTTGTTTCCTTTTTAGAGACACAAAATGTATGTTAATGGAGTTAATCATTTGCCTTATGTACTCGAAGGAAAATATCCTCACAAGAAGATACTTGGGCAGTTTGTATGGAGCTAACTCGCATCCTTATACTCTGATTTCGGTGTGGTTTTGGTAAAGATACCAGTCTTCAGTTTTTGCAAGGTATGAGAGGTGTAGGATGCTTTGAATCTCCTCATTTATTCTTGGTTCAGTTCTGCCACTGATCATACTCACCACTAGGTGGTAAAACTACTCGATAAACTGTTTGAAACTGAACTCAGTGGAATTTTGTCTGAGTAGCAGAGTCCAAGCAGTTACCGCCTGCGGCCTCTCGTCTTTGTCCATTTTCTACATTGAAAAGGAGAACCTATCTGATTAAAATAAAGTGAACATGTAGGCCAGTATTGAGGAATAGCAGAACATGCCCTCTATGGTGAAATTTGAAAACTGCTTGTGAATACTTGTTCAAGGATAAATTCGTGAGTGCGGACACAGACCAATCTCCACAGATCCACCTGGATCTGGAACAAACCGTGACAGAATACTACTCTTTCCCTAGTTCTAAAGTGTTGAATGGACA
>JASDQU010309207.1:4125-20605 GCA_032191745.1 Picea mariana
GATGCTTCCGGATCTAAATAGGGAGGAATTGGGCCACCAGGAAGGACGCCCACCTTCCTTCACCAACCATTAGGAGATAATTAGCATATTGTCAGTAATTACTATTGTGATCTTCCCCCACCAATCTAGTTGAGCAGGGCATTTCCTAATAAATAATTAGCATGTTAGTTCGTCAGGCAGTTAATTAATAAAAAGAGAAACAACGCTTTTCAGTAAAAAATAAAAGCAACAAGTCTCTTGTTGTTGTTGTAAACAAAAATCATCCAATTTTATAAAAAAGGTGTCTTGCTGATATACAATCAATGGTCATTTACTTCTTACTTCCAATGTTTTTTTTCTTTCATTCTCTGCATATTTTTGTATTGTGCAACATTTTGTTCTTGTGTGCTAGTCTAATATGTTGTTGCATTTTCAATTTTGCATATAGAATTGCGGATCATCTTCAAAAATATCTGGAGAATGATGAAGGTTTCTACAAGGATGGTGTGGGTACATTTTCGGTTAAATTTTCAAGCTTAAGCGATATTCACAGAAGAGAAAAAAACCTTCCTTCAAACACCAATTTGAAACAAATTAATAGATGTTGGTTAAAGAGAATAAAAAAATTGAGAGAAATGATAAATGAATTATATGCTTTGAAGAACAAAAGAGGTGACTTGTTCTTTAAGCTTGTTGATCTCACAAAAGAACTTGATTACCCGAGCCTATTAATGGATACAATACTTTCATATAAAGAGTAATGATTAGACCAACTTAGTGTATTGAAAGTTGCATGGGAAAACGAGTTCATCGAATCATTATAATTCTTCGAGGAAGAGATCGAAAGGTGGCTAGTCAGATACATCAATAGAAATTATGAGGTAGATGACACATTGCACCAATTAAATATGGACCTAAGAGAAATGGAGAATGTTTTGTTCAAAATAAAGATTAGGCATGAGATCACAGTGGCCCCCATGAGAGAATATATTGAAGATTGATTAAGAAAATCCTTGATCAAAATTATGGAGCCAAATAACAAGAAACAATTGTATCAGTTATTCCACATGGACCGCAACAAGAGTCTAAAAAAGAGGCACCTTCAAGAAAGTAAAGGGCTCAAGAAAAAATTTCCATCACAATGAGTCAAGAAACAACCCTATTCCTCCCCTTATCATTCTTTTATAATCACTTGTCATATTCCCTTCCATTTCCGAATAACATGTGAAACCCATGTTGATCATTGATTTTTTTCCTTGTGTCTTCCAAGTCTTTTCATTTCATGGTCTGTGAGAGCCCCATCCCAATCCTATTTGAAGGACAAACAAAAGTCTTTTATTTCAACACATTTACCTTCTATTTTTAAATACATATTATTTTTTGAGGTTCCCGAAGAACTATTTAAGGATATTACATTATTGTAATCTCAAATATTTTGATTCAAGCATGAGATTTCAAATGTGTATCTATCATAATATTTTTTGTGCCTAATGAAATGATCATTTAAAGTTCTCTACCATATGTGGTCTATACTTTCTTGCTTCCTTTCCTTGAATATTGTGTTCTATCTTGATGAATGATGTGATGGAAATGTCATTATATTTACTTTTGTAGATTTTAACCTTGTACAATTAATTACTACACACAAATTTTTAATAAAAATAGAAAAGATACAATGGAACACACACAAACACACACATTACAAAGATATTTTAACCTGGAAAGCCAAAATGGGAAAACCAACAACTTGTTTAGAGTCATACCTCTAATCTTTGATTCATCATATCTCCATTGTTTAAAATACAATACAATATATATGATCCCGCGACATCAAAAACCCCTAATTTCCATTCAACCAAATTAGTCAACAACCCTAATTCCTTAACCAGAATTAGAAAACCATCGACAAAAACCATGTGCCAAAAAACCACAAAAAATGAATGCAAAAAAAAACACCATTTTTTTTAGGGGGGGCTCCCGCCTCCTTGCCAACCCCCCGAACAAGGGGGATTTTCCCCCACATGACCCCCTGGGTAGGGGGAGGATAACACCCCTCTCTCTAACCCTCCCACACGCCCAATGCAACGTAGACACTAGATCTAGCCATGCAAAGAATATAACACATACCCAACAACTTTCACACTCTTTTGGTTTATGATCCTATAACAAACTATAAATATTTCCTTTCATAAGCTATCTAATCCTATCTCAGGTATTCTTTGCATGTGAATAACTATTTCAAATAATCCTGGTCCTTCTCAGGCATTGTTTATATTTTTTCATGCTATTTAAAAATAGAGGAGTACCACCTCTTAAAAAACGCAGGGGGATTTTATCCTCGTGAGATTGATTCAAAGACCATAAAACAATCTTTTAAATCAATATACCTAAACATAGAAGACCACTTAATTTCCTCTGGGATCACGAATAATTCCTCCGCACCTACCATCCGTATATATATTTTAAAAATATTAATATATGTTTACCATTAAATTATATTAAAATTAAATTTTAAAAATAAAACATATATGCATTGTAAAGTAATTAAATTAAAGAAGAAAAGAAAGGATGATTTTAAGGATGAAAATTTATATTAAAATGTAGAAACATGGGCTAATATTACTAGTCCTTAATATGAAAAATGTAAAATGTTTAGCGATAGTTTTGTAAAAATATTCAAATTTCTAAGGATTTTATATACTTTCTATAAATTTTTCGCGATTTTTAAGGTAAAATATATTTATTTTATAAAATTTGGGCGAATCGTTTTTAGAAAAAATATAAATTGACGAATCTTTTTTTGGAAAAAAACCATAAAAAATTAGCCCATTTGCGAAATTTAACCTCTAAAATCATCTATGAAGAAAAGCCTTTAAAATTTCATCAAAGCTCTTAGAGAGTAAAGTATTAGAAAAAGTAGCATAATCATTATACCTTCTTAGCATTGAAACAAAAAAAATATATAATTACACATAATTATAAATTGTTTCTAAATATTTTACCAGAAGAAAGCAAAAAAAAAATGATAATCAAAACTCTATTCATTCAAACTATTAAATAAGTTATATAATAATGAACCATGATGAATAAAAAAAAAAAAAAACATTAATAAAACATTTAAAAATATTCTATTAACATGAAAAAGTTTATACTCTACGTTTAAATTAGAAAAATGTGAACGTTGAGATTACTCAAAGTGTTGCAATGAGTAATAACAATAATGGATAATATAAAATTTAACTTTTTATAGCATTTCTCATTTGAAAACATAAAGCCACTTTCAATTTTTATATGCTTTAAAAAGCTATAGAACTTTAACAATAGTTTAGGTGCCTTTAATTCCTTAAAAGGTTATAAGACTTTCACACTAGGTTTAAGGTTAGGTTCTTGTAAGTTATTGATGATTGGATAGTCATATACGAATTCAAGTAAATAAGGAAATTTGTTGCTTCTTTAAAATTACGAAAGAACCTAAATCCACATACCTCATAATTGTTAAAAAAAAGAAGAAATATTACAATAAGAAAACATGCACATAAAGACCAATTGTTCTGAAAGCTCTTAATCATGAGAATCAATACTCAATAGATAGCTATTAACCTTGGCTAAAGTAGCCAAACCAAGTCAACATAGGACACTTGAGGCTACCAGAGGCTTCTTACAATGGAGTATCTCAAGCCATCAAATAAGCTTCATCAATTGCATCCCTAATTCCTTTACTAGAATTAGATTACAATGCAAAGACATGCATGGCCTCGAGATAGCCATGTGAAGACATGTATGGCTGCAATATAGCCATGCAAAGACATGCACATAGTGGAGACAGCCATGCAAAGACATGCATGGAAATGCATAGCCATGCAAAGACATGCTTGGTGTGGAGATAGCCATGCAAAGACATGCAAAGACTCACATCAAATATCGTGGGCCAATACCATGGGTTGCCCAATACCATGGGCCCATAAACCACTAATGGTAAACCCAACAATGACTGAATTAATGAATCTATAACCAAGCCAAGATTAACCCAACATTCCCCCCTTTAAACTTGACTTGGGATAAACACCTATCCCTGTCAAAGTTTATAAATCATGTTTCAAGAATATAACATGCCTCCCTATCACCTAGGTATACATCTAGACTTGATACCAGTGAACCATCAAACTAGGGGTACACATGCCTAAATAGGTATTACAACCATATGCCCAAATATAATTACATAAATCAAGTACTTATCTTACCACTATATGCTCAAGCAAATGATGTAAGAAGCACATACCAACTTCTTTACCAACATCCCTCCTTGCTCCAAACACAATGAGCCAAAACACTCATTCACCGAGTACTTCTTCCTTAATGCACTTCAAATTTTTCTCCATGTCGATCCACTATATTCCCAAGAAAATGATGCAATAAGTATCTACCAACTTCTTTACCAACATCCCTCCCTGCTCCAATATAATCTGCCAAAGTACTCATTCACCRAGTATTTCATCCTCAATGCGCTTCTACCTATGCTCCATGTCAATGTATCATTCAATGTGGTTCATAAACCGATGAACCATCACTTCAATTTGTGCGCATATATATCKTCCATTGGTCATCACTTTACCAACAATTTCATAACCATGGATCTCAACATCAAACCACTCTCGTTGGAGATTCCATGTATGCTCAGCTCTGATACCATGTGAAAAACTGAGAGAAATAACACAACAAGAAAGAATGCACATAAAACCAATATTTATTCTGGAAACCCTTAACYGGAAGAAAAAATACCTAATAGACATCTATTAACCTTGGCCAAACTAGCCAAGCCAAGCCAACATCGACCACTTGAGGCTACCAAAGACTTCTTACAATGGAATATCTCAAGCCATTAAATAGGATTCATCAATTGCAACTCCAATTCCTTTACTAGAATTAGATTACAATGAAAAAACATGCATGGCCTCGAGATAGCCATGCAAAGACATGCATGGAGTGGAGATAGTCATGTGAAGACACGCATGGCCTCAAGATAGTCATGCAAAGATGTAACAACCCTCCGTTACGACAACCTATTATTTTTTTTTTTATTGCATTAGGAAATATACATTACAATTAATAATGACAACATTGGCACTTCATCCGACATATTAATGAACAATATTAACACATTAACAACTAGCACAACATAAGCTGGCACACCGTTGCAGTGAATAATGATACATATAAAGACACATTAACACAATAACCAACATCCCATAACCAATTCATTCTCTCGTTAATGACACATCACATCATACACCAATTCGCTCAATTCGTCTCATAAGGAAAGTCATCAGTTAACATCAAGATAAATCATCATAGTGCCGGGTCTAATCTAATCTACTCAATCCATCCTTTAGGTAATGATTAAGTGAAATTCGTACAAGGAAGTGCTATATAAAATTTAAGAATCATAAGTGTAACTACAGTCAACGAGTCTAAGATAAACTCATGTCTAAGGGATCCATAAGAAGATCAATCATCACTTGTCAGGTAAGGACACCATGTTACCTTACATATCCAACTAAGCACAAAGGAAATCAACCATGCATAAACAATACAATGATTTAACATGCTACCCTTCATCATGTACCCAATTATAAAATTGATAGAATCAACATAAGTATTAATTAGAATTCGACAACTTACATATCCATTAAAGAAATTCAAGGAAAACCATAACTTATTCTTACATAAATAAGAACTTTTCTCGATTTCATTAAAGAAATTAAATATGACCCAACAACTGTAAAAATTACCAGATAATTAGATGTTAAGCTACATTCAGAGTTAAGTATCCAAAGGAAGAGTTTTGGAATTTATTCCAACCCATGAACTTGTGCAAAAACAATTTAGTTTTCAATCCGAACCTTAATCCGGTCCTCCATCCGGACCTTCATTCGGTCCTCCATCCAGACCTTCATTTGGTCCTTCATTCAGACCTTCATTTGGGCCCTATTACAGAGCAATTTCTAATAACAAAAAAATTCGAAATAAAAATAATATAGGCAACAAGAATCAGTGTGGGTAGGAGTTGCAACCCAAAAGGAATAGGTTAAGGTAAGGGAACATCAATCCAGGTGTTCGTGACTAACAACAAGACCTCAAGGAGTGCCAATGAAGAGCTCTGATTAACATACTCGATATTCCTGTAGAAATTAAATTGATTTTTTTGTTTTAAAGTTCCAGCAAGCATAAAAGGGAATTCCTGAAGTGTAATACATACAAAATTTTCCAGTAATTCCTCCAGATTGAATGTTACTCAGCAACAAGAACGACACAAGGATACTTGAATGACATCGAATACTCAATGATTATGGGATTCCAACACAGAGGTTGACAGTCAACACATAGAGATAAAAATTTCCAAAGCGAAGGGTAAATGATGGATAAAATTTCCATACTCAGAAATAAGCCAAGGGAATAAAATCGCCAGGAAGAAAACAAGATCTGGGTGATTTCAAGTGCCCAACGCAGAGATAAATCCAGAAATAAAACACCAGGGGGAAAATGAGTTCAGGGAGAAATTAAATTGTACCAAGCTGGGAGTTCAAGATTGCACCATGAATTTATTCTAGATTATAAATAAACACAAAAATCCCTAACAACAGAACGAAATAAAACCATGTTCTCAACAAAGGTAAGAAACAAATCTGGGTTTCCTGAAGACATATAATATCTTCAGAACTGTACAGAGCATAGGGAACAAAAACATAAATCAACCTTTTAAAAACTCAAAAGGAAAAGGGGTTTGCAAGGGTTAAAGATAACGAGATTTACCCAACCCAACTCTACTCAAGGTGCTAAGGATAGAGACTCGAAACCAGAGATGCACACCACAAGTTATTTATTAAACGAGGCATCTTCTAATCCGACACTCCATCCGGTCCTGGATCCAACACTTGATCCAGACCTGGAAACAAAAAAATTATGAAAAACGAAATACAATACGACCAATGAATAGCTTTAAAAAAAGGGGTTAAGTCTGAAGGAAGGGACAATACACAATGCATAGGTAGACAGGGGCTGAGTGACCTACGGAATCACAAAGAAGAAAATGAGAGGATGCAGAGAAAGGATTCCCTCCAGAACACATGAAATACGTTTTTATTTTTAAAGGCTGGGGAAACAAAAGTTGGAACATGGACGCCAGCCTCTTCACACATAGGAAGGACACAGATGGTTTGCAAAGTATGAACGGCAAACAACCCAACACAGGTCTCCCTCTGGCGCGCCATCACATGAAAGCATGAAATTTTTTGGCTGTAAAAATCAATGACAATACTCTAAGCGGATTTAAGCGTTAAGGCGCAGAGGAAGGGTATTCGCATGGAGACACCTAGGTAAAAGATGAAAAACGCAGCAGGGTTTTAATGGATGGAAAAAACGCAGAGAGAGGAAAAATTCGTGTGGGTTCGGCCTGTGCGTTTCCCAACCATGCAGATGAGAAGGGAATGAATGGAGTTACCCAACAAGACACGCATAGTAAAATTGACATAGCACCCAAGGAAAAAAAATAAATGCCGTGTGAAACCACGAAATGATCAGATAGAAAAAAAAACAGAGCTGGGTTGAAGGTTATGGGCATAAGAAAACACAAAGTCTGAGGTGGGAAAGGCAACCATCTCAGAGATTTTGAAAACCCCCCCAAGGGAAAAGATTCAGCTGTGAATGCATTCTAAAACTGGGCAGAAGGGAAGGCAGCAAAATAAAGAGGGCAAGGAACCCAAAATTTACCCACACAAATCCAAAAAACCATTACCATTTCATAAACATATAAATTCACATACAAAAATTTTTAATTAAATTACAACAAAAACTATAGACATGTGTACCGTAACCGAAGGGTGAAGAATCCGAAGCTTGCTGTCTCGCACTTGCGTTCGGTCCAACTCTTTGCTTGCTAATCATTGAGACCTCATCGATACCTCCCAACCAACGCTAGGGGTACTCTTCTTCCCCCTGAGCCCCCCAAGCCGCAAAGGGGCCAAGCACACAAACCAGAGAATAAGCTAGCACTCAGATCACCTCGCAAGGTCGAGCTACCACTCATATCCGAGCTGGGTATCCCAACTCCTACAAGAAAAATTCAGTCAAGAAAAATCCAACAACATAACCTTACGCTTGCCAAAAAGTGATCCATTCCTCTTCTCTGCCTTTTCTTTTATAGATTTCCCCTTAGTGACCTTTCCATTTTCACATTAAATTACTTTTATTAAAAATTAATTAGGAAATATTCTCCCCTGTACACCTGTCACCCAATCCCTTAGTTGCACCATAAATTCATTTAATTAATTTAATTAAATTGCCCATTTCCCTCACCCACCTAAAAGCATTCCTAAAAATGCTCATTGTTGTCCCTTTATTCCCTCAATTTCCTTTCATGACTGACACCCTTCTTAAAGTTTAGTTGAGTTCATTTTAGGAAAGTTCTCTAGACTATATTCCTTTCTATGTTCCACATTCCTTTTGCATTTAAAGTTTCCCCCTTTTTATCTAAGTTCRAATTTAACAAGCTTTGCAAAAGGACAACAATTAAACTTTTAGATAATTTAATCCTCCTTTAAATTCTAAAATTTACTTTTTCCCTTATCTTTTCTTCATCCCCYTTTATTAATTGTTWAATTCAAAAAAWTTTTGTCCTCTTATCCTACTTAGACCTAAGCTTCAAATTCAACTGGGCTTAGCAAATTTTTAAGGGAAAGGTTATAATTTAATAAACTTTACTTATACAAAATTAATTTAAGGCTGACCATGTCAAGGTAAGATATTGTTTTCTAGGCACTTAGGTTCATTGAATCACCTATTTTTAAACATCGTGACATGCCCTTCAAGATGCACTACGTGCTCCAAGGGTACCACTCACCTTTATTCATGTTCCAAATATGCGACGTGCCCTTCAAGACGCATTACGTGCTCCAAGGGTGCCACTCACCTTTTGACTGATTTTGGTAGACGTCTAACCTTTGGATTCAAAACTCCGTCAAGCGACCTTGTGGGAGACTAAGGGTCTCTAAGGAATAAGGACCTTGCCTTATTATGCGCCCCTTAGAATCTTCGTGAGCGACTATCTCAATCTACCCTCACAACATCATGGATCTCTTGAACTAGGTAATCGTTAACCTACAGTTCGAGCCATGACGAGAGTGCTAGTAGGCTGTGGCAGGGTTGCTGCCACACCTATCCCTCAATATCTCTGGTTGTCATGCATGGCCCCTTTACTCCAAATGTGAGTCTGATTAGCAAGCTATCGTCATCCTGCATCCATCAACGAAACATGTCAGCGATCCATAAACAACATTATATATACCAGCCATATGTCACATATGAAATAACATAAATACTCAAACCATAACAGTCCACTCCTTGACTCGATCTGGAGTCCAAGGAGGTCCATTGATGTCATCGACATCCTTAATCGTCAAGAGTCTTGCACACTCAAGAGAAACCAATCAATAACACATGTTGACACATATATAATCAAGTAACATATCATCATATCCCAACATCATCATATCCCAACATCATCATAATCCATAAGTGAAATAGTCAATCATATAATGAACTAGATCACTTGCACGCAAGTGTCCTCAAATAATAAGTCAAATCAGGTGTGCATAAGAGCAAGATGTTACAAAAGACATGCACATAGTGGGGATAGCCATGTGCAGACATGCATGAACATGCATAGCCATGCAAAGACATGCTTGGTGTGGAGATAGTCATGAAAAGACATACAAAGACTCACATTAAATACCATGGGCCTATAAACCACTAATGGTAAACCCAACAATGATCGAATCAACAATTCCATATCTAAGTCAAGATTAACCCAACAAAATCATTATACAAGAAAATAACCTTATTCCATGTGACCAATAATGTATAATGAGCTATATGAAACATTTTAGTTGGTATATTTAAAAAGGTTTGGATCTATCCTTGAGTTTTAGGGGATAAAATTGACACAATGATTAGTTGGTTCAAATAATTCTTATTTTCACATAGAGCACCCACAAGCCCTAATAACCCCCAAATCCTTCCTATCTTTGAAATTATACTATAGCTTGGTATTTACAAGTGACAATAAATTCAACAACATTTCACTAGTATTAAAATATAATTGATTCTTAT
Organism: Picea mariana; assembly: GCA_032191745.1. Taxonomy (NCBI): domain Eukaryota; kingdom Viridiplantae; phylum Streptophyta; class Pinopsida; order Pinales; family Pinaceae; genus Picea; species Picea mariana. Next base: position 14,269 of record JASDQU010309207.1, read on the forward strand.
AGGTATATTTTAATGTTAGAAGCATATTCGTTTCAAAGATACTCAAGCATTGTAGTGTGTTATGTCAATCACATATTTACTCTCCAAAAATTCTCATGGCATAGGAGGAACAAATCATGACAATATTATGTAGAAAAACTTGCGGTAGCAACCTATCATGGTGAGAAAACAATGTTAATGAATTGAAAATTATGTCTTTCATACCTTACTCTAAGATTCAACAACTAATTTTTCAATAGATATCTTGAAATATTTCACAACATCATAAAAAAGATACAAAGTGGTAATCTTGGATGTATGGAACAAAGAAGGATTGGCAAAGTCGGATATTGAAATCTTAGACTTATCCCCATTTCTAGGAGGGTCATCCCTAAATAAAGAAGGATCCCTAGGGCTCCCAAACAAACTGATGATGAATTGATTATCTTCATTGTGGTATAATAGTGATTTTGACATTTCAATCTTATATGCAACAAAGTCACAATGTTGTTCTCTTCCTTTTCCTTTTCTAATCAAAGTTTTGTTTTGTTTTTTTGTCTATGACAAAAGTAATCAATTTATTTGTTCATATGCTCATAATTTACATCATATAAATTGATCTAATAATGCTATGCATAACATCTTGTTTAAATTTAAGTGGATAAGTGATCAATTAAAATGGAAGTGATGTTGTTTTTGCTACTGATATGAATACAATGCCAACATAAGGAAGATACTCACATATGCGAAGAAAAAAAGAGAACAAGTTTGAAAGAATATTGTTGAAATGGTAAACTCATCAATATTAGTATGTAAAAAACAAAATGTAGAGAGAATGATTAAAGTTGACAAATCTCCAATAAAATACATAAAGTGAGTGATTGATTAAATTTATAATAACTCATTTCAAAAGAGATAAGAATAAAGTACAAAATATAACACATGTTCACTAGACCAAGTCTCATCAACTACCAAATTTCAAATCTCCTCATAAACATGTTTACTCTATGAGATGTCTCATTCATGTAAACTAGACATTTATCATATTTAAGTCCAAGTGCAAGCCCTGGGTAAATTTGACATAATAAATACCCATAGTGATGACATATTAATCGAAGGACAGCCTTCATGAGTTTTGATATGTATATGCTCATTAATATCCTATGTTGGAAGCTTGTACTTGCACGTGTTAATCAATAATGCCAATAAAAAAGAAGAATACTATATCGAATTTCTTAAAATGTTGGGTTTTTATATGAACTAGCTTCATCTTATTATGATGAGGCTAATGCACCTAGATTTTTTATTACAAGGGAAAAATTAGTATCATTAAATTCGACTAACTTCAATAGTTGTGAGTAGGGGGTATCTATTCTACCAAAATCATCCAAGAATTGTACTTAGCCAAAATTGTTGTTGTGCATGCTAGTGTGCATCCAACGACACAATAATAAGCACTAGCATGTCACTTGGTGAGACATGAACCCTAGAGGGGACTATATTAGCTACCTACTTTTACGAACAAGCAATCCATCATTAACATTGATTTTTTATATAGTGTTACATACATATCCACATGTACACACAAAGTGTTCAACATCTCCCTCCACCTAGGTTCTATAACCCCTCATTTCTCTTGGCACAAATATGCTACATACATTTTTGTCCATGAGAAATTTTCTAATCACACTTATTAAAAGATAATTGGAGTTATAGTAAAGTGAGAAGGTGCATTAGTTTGTATTTATGAGTAAAATAATGCTATTATGAGGAGGGAAAGTATACAATCTCTCCTACCCTATATAAGGTTTGTTGTTAAGAATGGGATAACTAACTTGATTGAAATTTGTGTTGCATTCTAGTATGTTCTCTATCCTTAGTATACATATCTAAAGGCATGTTGGAAAAGATAAGGAATTTTTTTTTTAGTTTTTTTTTTATAGACAAGAAAAAGAGAGAAGGATGGTATCTCATTGGGTAAGTGGAAAAAACTTGTAAAGCCCAAGGTGGTGAGAGGGTGGGGTTTGAAGAATATTCATTTGTTTGGCCAAGCTCTAGTTACAAAATTTATATGGAGATAATTACAAAATGTAGGTTTATGAGAAAAAATAATGTATGGAAATATATAGCACTAGGAATAATGGAGGACAAATTTAGAAAGAACGTAAAGGTGTAAGGAGGGGTTTTCATGATTTGGAAATCTCTAGTGAATCATTTCCTTTAATGGGTAGGTGGATGGTGTGGAAAGGAAAAAAAGTTAGAGTAAGGGAGAATTTTTGGTTGGGTTGTATAAGAAATTTCAAAATATCTAATTGTTTAATAAATTCTTTATAAAATTTGGAGATTCACAGTTTCATAGATATAACATATAATGGGTCAATTACAATTTGGAATTGAGGCTGGAAATAAGCTACATAGTTAAACTTTCAAGGGGGATTTTAGTACTATCAAACTAAAAGAGGAAGATGATGAAATAATATGGTCAAAGAATAAAACCACTAGAAATTACATTAGGTATGAATCCAAAATGAAGAAGGAGGAGAAAATAAATGGTGGGGGAGAATAATATGGAAGCTACAATTTGGAATCAAGGCCAGAAATTAATTACACAACTATATTGTTGTAGGAGCAAAACCACCCCAAGTCAAAGTCGAAATTTCAAACCTTCCAAAAGGCGAGACGTGGACATAGAGCTATAGGAGAACATGATTTCTCGTGATTTATGTAAACATGCATCTAAGTCATAGAGTTTGTTATTTAGTTGAAATGAAATTGTCTATTTCAAGTAGATCGTTAGAGATCCTAGAGATTAATTATAGATTGTGAGGAGAAGATTGTGGATCTGAGATGATCCACATGATTGTATTTTTCTTTAAATGTAATTCAAAGAGCGTATATTAGAGGAAGCCAAAATATTGTAAGATCAATCCAAGAGGAATGGAATAGAAGTGCAATATTTTTTTGCATATGTTGATGTAATGGAAATTGTGTGTTATTTATGTGTTTAATCTTTGTGTGAGGATACTTGATGCTTAAATGATCACTGAATAATCTTTATGGATTATTGTTTGTAACAAACTAAGACCCCACGTATATGAACGAAGGTATTCATTCCAGATCTTTGTAGTTTGAAATCTATTGACGGTGCAAGCAAAAAATTGGCTAGTGGTTAAGTTAAATCCCAAGACTATCGGGTTATGTCTTGGTCAGCAGTTTGTTGATTATGGTTTTTTGTTTATATGTACGTAGTGGGAACTCGATGCAGTGAGCCATTGGGTTGTCTTATGGAGTTTAACTCTCAAGGGTACTTTGTTTTGTTTATGTTTAATAATTTTCTATGATTGTATTTAACTAATGTGTGTGCCTGAGAATCCTCATGTCCGAGGATCGAAACTCGTTGGTAATTCGATCTTCAACAGGTAACAGATTTGGTCTTCATCATAAACCTTCAAGGGGGAATATAAAACATAGTGTTATTGGACTAAAAGAGGGAGATGATGAAATAATATAGTCAGAAAATAAAACCTTTGGGAATTAAAAACAAAAAGGGTGTATGAAGCCAAAATGAAGAAGGAGGAGATAAGAATTGGCTGTGGAGAATAATATGGAAGATGTATTGTCTCCTAAAAATAAGATTTTCTTCTAGTTGGCATTATATAATAAAGACAATTGTAAAAAGAGATTGTGGCAAGGTCCTAGCAAATGTATTCTATGCAAAATTAATGAAGAATCAATTGATTACTTGTTAGTGCATTGTCCCTTCCTTATTCCTATAAGAATTTTTGCAAGAAGCATTGGCATCTACTAAAGGAAAATGGGAAGGGAAAAATTATAATCAAAGTTTTAAAGGATGATATAAATACAAATTAGTTATAGAGCATAAGGATTTACTTGGTCTTATAGCTTGGGTGTTTAGGTACTTTGGATGGTAAGGAATGAGATGCCATTTCAAGATAAATAGACATTATCTATGCAGGTCAACCACCAAGTTAGATATACATATGGTGGAATATGGAAACCAAAGAGACTGAAGGAGCTAATAGTTGTAACAAATCTAGGTATAGATACCTCAAAGGTTGGGGGTACTTTAATAGAGTAATTCAAGGCTCTCCAAGCATTTGCGGATTAGGTGTCATATTATTTATGTCATAAAATCATTCCATAACATTCAAAGTTACTTTTGGACAAGGAACTAAAAACAAGTATAAACTATGTGTTATTTGGATGTTACTAAATATTGCTTTGGACATAGGGTTAACTAGCTTATAAATATTGGGAGGCTTCAAACTCATTATTAATTGGTATAGAGGAAATAACAAATCGAAAAATCTAACTCTACTTCAAATCATGGATAAAATAAGGGAGGTAAGATATGTATTTGAATCAATTGATTTTCAAATGTTTTTAAATAAATAAATGTGAAGGTATTTATACTTTCTAAATAGGAATTTCTCCTCCAAAAAAGTCTGTTGATTGTGGCTAGAGTAAATGATGTATAACCCTAAGGAGAAGTGGACCTCTCTCTTTGTTGAAGATCTAAAAAGTGGATTAACGTAGATAATCTGAAAAATTTAGTTTTTAATATGATATAATATGAACATTTTAGTTTTTAATATGATATTTGTATTTCATCATTGTTTAGTATTTTTCTAAATGTATTATGGTTTCATTGTTGTATCCCAAAATTGAAGGATGTATGTATAATTAGAATGGATTAGGGAGAATTGTTAGAGCTTCTTTTTGGTGGTTTCAAGTTTCCAAAGAGACTAATTTCTTTGAAATGTCGATTGTGTGTGCGTAATTTCTTTTGGAAATATCAATATATGCTTTTTTTCTTAGAAAAAAAAATACAGGGTTTGATGTTCAACATTTTGATACCATTAATTCAAAGTTTTAGGTGTAGGGTGAGATATTCAACTTTTAACCCTTCATTTATAGGATGATGATTGACATGATGATTAACATCTATTGGGACCAAATTGGTCTATCAGACCTTAAGAAGGTAAGGGATTACTTGGAATTATTTCGAATTTTATTTGTGTATCCCAAATTCCTATTTATTATTATTATCATTCTAATCTGTCTCTAACAATAGCTTTTTGATTTCTAATTATTGCCCATTTTCCTTCCTTCTTGGCTTCTTTTATCTTTTGAACTTCCTTCTTTAATTTAGATTGGTCTTCTGGAATGAGGTATTCGTTTATAAATATTCTTTTATACCAAAATTTATTAGGTTCAAAGCTCTTTTGTTAAGCTCATGATCCAACTCAATTAGCTTATTCATTTCCTCTTTGATGAGTTTGATATCCAATTTATTTTCCAAACTAATTAGGGCCAAATTGTTGTTAGTTTTTATTCTATCTCTCTAATCCTATCTCTCATGTTGAGATTTAATCCTATATAAATGTATAATTACATATTTAACCTCATAAAGGTTACATGCCAATATAATTACTTTATAATACTTAAATAGGGGCAACACTCTTCTTATTCTCTTTGCTGAGGATTATGCAAACTAATGAATTATTTTTCTCCTTTTTTTCTTCTTTATTTCAAGTAACCCGACTAGTTGTTTTGACATCGATGGAGTCTTTGTCAACATTAATTGCATTGCATCATCTAGCTTGGTTAAGAGCATTGGTTACCTTTCCTAGTTTGAATAATTTGAAGCAGGCATCCTCTTCACCTTTTCAAAGGAGTTATCATGGCATGATTCTACTAGTAGAGGGGTTGACACATCAATGTTGTTTTTATCAATGATAACATCAAGCAACATTATTGTACAAAGAGTAGGGAGGTGCATTTACAACCCAATATGGATGAGATGTGCAATGTAATTAAATGTGAATAAACTAAATTGAAAAAATGAAAAATGTTAACAATAAAAAATGACTATAACAATGATAAACAAATATAATAATAAAATAAAACAACATAAATTTATCGGAACCCCGTCATTTAAGCACCAATAAATTTGAGTCTCAATTTCCTTTTGATCCCTCTTGTTACTTGATAAATCCAAAGTTAAAATAGATTTACATTAATTTACAAAAACCTAAAATTCAAATACCTATAAATACTTCCACTCCCACACATAGCATTAATGACACTTTTGTTTTTAAATATTAAGTATATTTCTAATGTTGGAAACATGTTGTATTGTTAGAAAGAGAATAAAAAATCCACAAGCTCCCACACTAACCTTGATGCACTAACACAAATAGAGGCAAAGAGTAATGTATATATTTTAAATAGTTAAATGTGTTTAGAAGATGTCACTTTTGCCTTACAATTTTAAAAGCTAGTGGTGAAAATTTCAATGAAAATATATTTATAATAATATATATATGCATAAAAA
>JASDQU010309207.1:23047-41494 GCA_032191745.1 Picea mariana
TGATATGAGCCAAAATGACATGAGTATACAGACTTGAATTCGAGCACAAATTTCTCTCTCTCAAAACATTACAGACTGATAGACTGATAGACTCAAACTAAAATCTTCTGCCACTTTAGGCTCGTGCTGGCTGAGCCAGAATCACGCAAGCTTGTCAAAGCAACTTACAAGAAAAACACAAAGCTCAAAGAGAGGGAGCTTATAAGACTCAGACTGAAAACTTCAACCTCCTCAAGAATGAACGTCTCTTCTCCTTATAAACAAAATTTGGAGAAAAGAATCATCCTCTTTGAAATGACTAGATAAGATATTTTACTATTTTCTTGGAATCAAATCTACTTTTAAGATTTGGTGGAGAGAACAAGCAAGAACCATTCGAACAAATATCAAATCTACTTTTCACATATTATGAGTATCTTAGAAATGCGGGTCAAACCACGCCAAAATCTAGAGAAGTGCTCTAGGTTTCTAAGATGCTTTTTTATTAAAACACTATTTTGTACAAAGTGGAGTTTATAACGTAAACCCATGAAATCTAACTGACACCATTGTTGGCCAGTAAGACATGAAAGTGGATAGGGTCCGCCAACCATCTTATTCAATTGGTTGATTATGAAAGTGATTGAAACAGTATGGATCCTAATGCTAAGTATAGACTTCTCTGTACATAGTTGGATCTTCGTTGCTGTCTTCTTCTTGCTGGAGAACATATTTTGTTCTGAGAACATTCCACTTTTCTCATGGTCACCTTTCTGGTTAACCCCTCCATTGTGCCTAGGGAAAGAGGCAAGCCTAAGTGTGGGACGACTTACTACAACTTTGTAGCCCGACAATGCAGGCTAACTCCCTCCTCTCCCATGCCCCATACTTCTCTGGTTTGCCATAACAATCCCTCTATGATGCCTTCTCCTTCCTTGGCCCATAATTGGCAGGATGAATGTCCTCCCATAGCCTATGTCGAGGAAGAAATACATGTTGTCCTGTTACAAATCCCCCCGGATTTAGTCTTGTACATAGTCCCCGACTCTCAAGCCCCGCCCAACACTTCTAGTCAGTCCACCCTTGGAACATACTCTACTTTGGAAATGGAAACCTGCATAATTGAAGAGGAAATCCCTCAGAAGGAGCACAATGAGGAGGCCCCTCCAGCAAGTCAACCTCCACTCGTCATAGCTCCAAAACAAGAACAAAGTCACACATGTCGCCTCTCATAGGAACACTTAGACCTCATCTTTGATATGCGACGGGATATGGAAGAGTAGCTTCACCGGCACACGATCCTTAACAATCACTTGGACATGTTGTTTGATACCCTTTCAGGCGAGCCAGCCAAACGAAGATGTTCGCCCTGAGCCCATTCGTTCCTATTCACTCCTACCTGGCCTCAACCTCATGGCGATAGAGGCAATCTGGTTTCACCCACTGTTTAATTTTTTTGTTTTATCCTGTCACTGTGCATTTTATTGTCAAACTATCATGGAAAATTTAGTGTCATTTTGTTCATGGTTTCAACAAAAAATCAGAGTTCAAAAACATCAAGACTTTGGCGATTTGTTCTGATTTCCATCTGTTTGGCAGAACATGTGACCAGTTTTGATTCATGTATGAACAAGTGTATTGTTATTATGGCATTATAAGGTAATACAAAAAATTATTTACAAAAAAAACATGATGTTGAAAGGCACCCTGAATATTTTAGCAATTACAATGAAAAGAAGAGAGAGAAATCTATACTCATATGGGAAAATGATGAGTTTAAATTTAGGAATGGGAAATGGTACAAAATTCTCCTAATTAGGGAGACATGATCCATAACAATTGTATATATATATTTTAAAGTAATGGGATCATTCCTGGGAGGACTCGATTATTTCTTAGTGTATCGACCCTTTCATAGTGCTTGACGACTCTGATGTCAAGTTGGTTTATTATGGTGGAAAAAAAAACATCAATAAATAAAAAGCATATACTTTCTTATCTAATTCTAAAGTTTCATATCTCCACAAATCTCAAAATTTCATATAGGAGAATAACCTTTTTCACTCTCTCTATCTCTAGCAATGGGAAATGGTACAAAATTCTCCTAACAATAGAGACATGATTTATAACAATTATATATACGTTTTTGAAGCAATGGGATCATTCTTTGGAGGAGATCATCCACCAATGTATCAACCCTTTCAAAGTGCTTGAGGACTCCAACATCAAGTTAGTTTACTATGGTGAAAAAAAATTATTAATGAATTAAAAAAAAGATGCTTTCATATCTAATTCTAAAGTTTAATAATTAAATTTTCAATTTGTAACTTGCAATCTTTCACAACATCATAAGAAAGATGCAAAGGAGTCCTCTCAAATCTATAGAACAAATTAGGACCGATAAAGTGGGATATTGAACTTTGTCTCTGTTTTAATAATATCCATCAATGATTAAGGATTCCTAGGGATCCCAAACACACCCATGATAAAAATGATTATCTACATTTTGATATAATTGTGACATTTCAACTTTATATGTAGCAAAGTCACAATAGCAAGGTCACAATGTTAATATTTTCCCTTTTTCTATCTAATTTACATGCTTAATTATATTTTATATAATAAAAATAATTTTAATAATGAATCGACTCAATGTAAATATGATCAAATAAAAATTTGTTTTTTTATAAAATGGTTAAAATTATAATATTGAACTCTAAGAATCATTAATTCTTATATTTAAATAATAATAATATTTTAATTCTGGATGTTAATCATCATTTCAAATATTATCACTATACTTAAAAAAAAATCCAAATCATTTTTTTACTAAATTTATTGGAAAGTGTCAATCTTATCATATAAATTTGTTTAAAAGGAGCCACTCTTATTGCTAATATAAAAAGCTAGAGTAAAAAGTTAGCAAATGAATTTGGAAAAAAAGGAGGTGAGGAGTTAGAAAGGAGGTGAGGAGTTAGATGAATCTTTTGCTTAAAATAATTAATTGCAAAATAATTAATTGTTTAGAGGATGTCACTTTTTCTTTTTTTTTTATTTAAAATAAGTAATTGTTTAAAGGATGTCATTTTGTTTTTAAGGGAAAAGTTGAGAATAAAAATATATATTTAAAATAAAATAAAATTTAAAAGGTAATATTTTACTATTGCATCTTATTAAAGTTAAGTCTTGACCGTATGCATATGCATACATTGGATATTAAATATTACTTTTATAAATTTCAAAATTAAGTCTTTAAAAATAATCAAAGTTTTTAGAGTAAGGGTATTGAAAAAAAACATAATAATTATATAATTTTAATATACAAATAAAAAATTTAATTATATATATTTATAAAATATTTTTAAATATTTTATTTAAAAAAATAAAATATAATAATAAAATTTTAAAATATAAAATATAAAATAAACTGTCTACCATAATAGATATACGTGTTATATTATGTAACATATAATATGTATTATATATAATATATGTGTTATATTATATAATATAACACATATTCACATATTGTGTTATATTATATAATATAACACATATTCACATATTGTGTTATATTATATAACATTAAAAGCATATATTAATCAAATATTTTTAAATATTTTATTAACTTCAAAAGTATATTTTACATTTGGATAAGATAAATACAAACATTGAATATTCAAAGTTTTTCAATGAACAATGGGAAACAATGCAAATTTCAACTTTTTATAATATTTCCTATTCAAGAATAGGAAGCCACTTTCAATTTTTAATGTTTTAAAAAATTCGAAGACTTTGACACTGGTTAAGTGCTTATATATGACTAAGATGATTATATATGAATTTTACTGAAATAGGAAATTCGCAGTTTTTCAAACTTTGATATTATAATTATTTAACGTTTCCAAATTGTTAATGTTTTAAACAATTCTAAGACTTTGACACTAGGTTAGGTGCCTTTGATGACTAAGATGATTATATATGAATTTTACTGAAATAGAAAATTTGCAATTTTTCAAACTATTATAATTATTTAACATTTCCAATTTGTCCTAAGGTTTTGAATTTCTTTAATTATTTTAAGGTTTTAAATTATCTTAAGTTTGTGGTTTTTATTTTAAAGATTATTTTTCTTAGCTTAAATTATCATTTCTTTGAAATCATCTCAAACATGAGGCTTGTGGTTTTTTTCAAAAGATTAATCTTTTTAACTTAAATTATCATTTCTTTGGAATCATCAAAAACATGAATTAAATATACTCATTGTATTTAAAAATTTACAACTATTATATGAATTGGTATCTTAATAATATTATCAATTTATAAACTATCAATTGGTATCTTAATAATATTATCAATTTAGTTTATAAATTGCATTTTTTTAAAGTTATCATTAACTTTTTTATATTAATATAAGAGGATATTACATCTATTGTATTGTTGGCTTACTATTCCAAAAACCAGATCAACAACACAATAATAGTTTTTTAGGTCTAATGTTTTTAGAGCATCAAAAGTATAAACATACATTGCCTTCAAAATTACAGAAATTGAGGTGACATTGTCCAAAAATCTGGCGTCTAAATTGGTGATTGGCTAGCCTAGCTTAGCCTATATTAGAAAACCAAAATACTAGTAAACTAAACGTTCATAAATTACAGTAGTGGATAATTGGTTGTTTCCACAAGAATCTGTTGGTGATATTCACATGAATCATTGAGGTCCAAACCCGCTTCTTTCTTTGCAAGAAGAGTAATTTTATGATCCATTGGCTTGATTTGTAGTTGAATTTGTTCCATTTGCACAAGAATCTTTCTGTAAGCCATATTCCTCTATGTCATCATCTTCCCCAGGAGATTTTTCATGTTACAGTAGAGGTCTATGGTTCTGCGGTACTTCGTCTCTCTAGAGTGAGATGAACTAGTGTGTGGAGTCCATTGACATAGCTCAACATCAACTTCCTCATTTGGGACAAGGCTGTGGTCTAAGCGAATGTCAAACTCCATAATTTCCATCTCTACTTGAATTTCTGGTGGCGTGTGTGTCTTGAAAGCCTATGTTGATGCTTCAACCTCCTATTGGGCTTGCGAGACTGGGAGCCTCCCTCTTCTCTGATGGACCCTTCAATCAGGTACCCCCCTTTCCATGAGTGAACGCTAAAGAGATAGGCTTGCGTAGTGAGATTGAGAGCACACCCATGGCTCTAGAGGGTACTCTGAAAACCAAAGAATAAACGTGGAAACAAAGGAGAGATTAGAGAGGATCAAATTACCCTTTGGGATTGAATTGCAATCTCCATTATAACCCCTTTTTGCTTTGTCATATTGAGTCCTCTCAACTCATTCTGCATTCATGCTCCAAGCGTTAACCTTCATTGTCCTGGATAACTTCCAAATCATTACAGTGCCAAACACTCAAGGGGAATTAACCCCGATGATATTTTTTCTCTCCATTTTAACTTGCTTGTGAGTACAAGATTTTATAGGAGAAGCCAAATGATGTTGCAATAAACCCGCAATGGATAGGGCTTTGAATGCTCGAGATGAAACATTAACAATGTCAACTTTAAACGCTCGAGGGGAATGGATTTTCACTTCCCAGGTGCCCTTCTCATTAACTACTAATTGGTGGGAAATGGCAGGTTGACTCACCAAGTGGAGATTCTTTGGGCAAGCCTTCAACTGAAGGATGTATGTGTTGGCCATTGTCATGACCTATTTAATATCTCTCTGTCAGCCCATCTGGGGAAGTTTATAAAATTGCATTACAAGAAGTGAAGCTAGATAAATCCACAATGATCATGTAGAAAAAATGACAATTTCCTTTTTTCGACCTCCATAAACCTAAATTGTCATATGAGAAAAGAACCTTATTCCATGTGACCAATGCTGCGAATTAAGCTATATGAAACAATTTCATTGGTATTTTTAAAAGGTTTGGACCTATCCTTGAGTTTTAGGGGATAAAATTGACACAATGCTTAGTTGGTTCAAATAAATCTTGTATTCATCAGAGCACCCACAAGCCCTAATAACACCCAAATCCTTCCTATCCTTGAAATTCTACCCCATCTTTGTTGAGGAAAAGGTCTGAGGAACCTCACTCCAACATTTTTGAATCTTACTAGGCTAGGGTAAGATAGTTGGGATTATCACTCGGGGTTTATAGCCTACAATAAAATTATTCATTGATTCTTGAGAAATAAGTACAAGGAATCAATGTTGTCTTTTATAATTAAACAGTGAAAAAAAAAGTGAAAAATGTATATGTACTGTGTTCTTAGGATTAAGAAACAAATGAAATAAAGATCTAAAAATAATATTAGAAAATACACAYGTGAGACCAAAATCAGCAAGGTGATTTTATTAATGTCATTCCAAGTTACAATCACAACCCATTTTCAAATCCATGCGAGGATATGGACCAAGATTAGAATTAGAGATMTTCGATGAGAACCATACAAAAAGACTSTAACAACAAGAGAGAACTGAGACTAGAAGTTTGGATCAACTTAGCCATGAAAATATCATTGATTGACTCTGCAAAATATTCCCTATCAGTGATGAAATATAATTCATATACAAATCAAAATACACAAACTATCAAGATCATATGATCAACCTTTCATGAATAAGCTGCTGAAATATGTATCTCAATCCTTGAATCCTACTATCTTCAATAAGACCCTGCTGTCAACAAGAGGGTTAATACTCTAAGATAAATGAGAATGAATAAAAGTAAGTAATATCACAAGAATAAGAGCAAACCTTATATCACAAAATTCTTCCTTGTTCCCTCTCATTGTCCCTTCCTTTGATCAATTTTTATCTTTTTCAAAAGAAGTTGTGGTAGTTTCAAACTACCATTAGTTAAGTCATAATAGACCAAATATTAGTTAGGGACAAATAATAATAATAACAAAGGTGTTATAGCAAGATTTGCCTCACCCCATGCAACTTGCTCAGAAGGTGTTTTCCATTTCCCTATGAAGACTTGAAGTCCCCTTTTTGCAATTCCCAGAGATAAAAAACATATTTTTCCACACATGAGCGCCCTAACATCTATACAACATGCATATACGCAGGTTGCACCATTACAACATGCGTACATCAGGTTTCGTGCCTAAAATTAAAAAATGGTGCCGAGTTTCCATGTCACGTCATGAGATCCATGATACTTGACCTTCCATATACTGGAAAATTTCTGACTCGGCCCTTCAATTCCATTTGAAGGATGTAAATGGGCCATATCCAAGTTGTGGAAGAAGGGAGAAGAATTCAACTTTGATAGCAAAGTTACTATGGAAAAATTATTCACTTCATATTGAATCTAGATCCCTTGGTCCTTTTAAGTGTAAACACATTGTTCATCCCCCATGCTCTTCCCTATTTGATGGAGAACCTCATTGTCTCTCTTATATGAGCTTGCCTTTGGTGGAGGATTGAAGTGGTGGAGGCCCAGCTGGAACAGACTTAGTTTCCCTGTTTCGAACATGTCGACATAGAAGTTTGTCATTCATAGACTTCTGTTGATTACACTTTAATAGAAATACTCTTTTCTCATCCAATTAATGTCTTGCAAATATTTGAATTATTATTCCATGGGCATATTTGTTATGAATATTGATGGATTATGCTATAGCCTATTATATGTGCTAAATTTATATATTATCACCATATGCTTTCATATCTTGGTTATTGAGGACAAGTTGCAGGTGTATAGCTTTGAGTCAAGTGCTCAACGATGGACTTCATCGAACGTCTGGACGAGGTAGGCTCTTTATCTTGTCTTGTTATCATGTTTGTTTATATATAATACTTGAGATTAGAGTTGATTTCTGTAGTCATTTCCGTCTATTGTGGTTTACCCCATGCCATAGAGTGATTTTCCTCGTAACAAAATTGGCGACCATACTGGGGATTGAATCTTCTTTTCGGGGTTTGGAGTGTTTTTCTCCTTTGATTTCTCTCGGTTATCTTGAGTTTCTTGTCATCTGACTGCTTGACATGCTATTTTCATTTTGAGTCTGAGTTTCTTCACATTATCCTTAACTTGGCAATGTTTCAATACATATACGCAGGTTTTCCCTTGACAAACGTGTACATACGTGAACTGTCATTCTATAGGGTGTGTACATACGTGGTTTTTTCTTAAACAGTCACGTACATTGTCCTTGTTTTCTTGATTACTGAGTTTGGTGTTTTTTGGGTAAGTTTTGATGGTTGCTGAGTCTTCTTGGATCTTTTTCATGACTGTTAAGTGCCAACAGAGTGATAGAAAACCTTTCTTTGGTTGAATTTTCGAGCATTTTTTTTCTTTCTCATCATCATTTTCATTGGTTTTCCTTGCATCTTGGGATGGGTGTTTTCTTCTTGATATCCTTCTTGGTTTGTCTCTTTTTCTTACAGTAGGGTTTATATATCAAGTTGTTGTTCAGTCCACGCATTTTCATTTCCTTTATATTGAAAATACAAAAAATAGTACATTTTGCATTATGGCATTTGATCTTTTGGGTTCTTATCAATGATCTTGATACATGTATGGAAATATTGCATCTTATTCAAAATTGCAGAGTTGAATTGAAAATTGCATTTTGAAAAGCTTATCATTTGTTGAGAATTGAAGTTAGGACTTTGCATTATATTCATATTCATTTCTTTTACTTGTTGACTCATAAAATCATCAGTTTCACGACCACATCTTTTGAGTAAACAAAGCCACTAAAAGTAATGCTGATAAATTTAAAATTGATTAGAAACGCTTTTATTTTTCAGGGTGCACAAACTAGCTTAATATTAAGAGCCTTGGAATAGGATTTTGTGAGTAAACTTCTCCAAGGCTATTAAACTCAACATATGTGTCTGACTAAGGGAGTGGTGAAATCCATTGTATAATTGGTGATGTTAGGAGGCTCCTCTCACACTAGAGTTAAGAACGAGGTTGCATGAAGTTGGTTGCAGAGGTATCCCTCCAATACCTTCTTAGCGTCAAAGATATTTCTGGGGATCTATTCGTATATGGGGGTCTTGATAGTACCTTTACCTCTGTGAGAGGCAGTGCTTTCTAGATTTCAGGCTTTGTTACCCTTCCCATATGGTGGACCTAACTTACGACTGTTCACCTGCGCATTGGTTATATCGTGGTGGATTTAGTTGCTTGACATAGGTAGCCACATAGGTTACTTGCATGGGTTATTCTGCAGGTACCTTGAGTCAAATAAGGGTCAGACATCATAGAGCCTTTATGGAGGATTAACTCTCCAGGGGAATATGAATGACTGTGCTGTTAAGCCCACGAAGGCCGCTATAACTGATTTTGATACCTCTAATATTTTGAAGGGAGTCTCAGGCCCCTCTTGGGCGAGGCATACCTACTTTAGGGAGGGAGGCCCCTTTCAACCACTTTATCCTGTTTGTGTGCATATTGGCCTTTTTGTTTATTTTGGTGTGCTCTCTGATTGTTAGTTGGCATTGAGATTTTGTATTGCATCATGAGTTTTCATTATTAGGGATAGTTGAGTCCCCTTGACTCCCTCAGTTAGCACTACCCAACCCATGGCCTTTGCTCATTCCATGGGGACGAATCCGTTTGTGTTTCCTAGTGGTACAAATAATCATGATACTCAATTGATACCTTAGGCCTCTAATTATATTTCTCTTGATATGCTAGACATGTCTTCACACTTTTCATCCTCCATCTCACCTTCTTATGTAAATCCTAGTTTTGGGTCCGGGGGCATGATGCCTCCTTTTTCTACATTTTCGTTTGATGGGAGTCATATCCCTCAACCAACTCTCATAGTGGGAGGCTGGAATCTTCCTTCCCATAGATCCAATCCTAGCTTCACTTTTCTAGGAGCAAGTGCTCAAATGGGCGGTCATTCTAATTATGACACTCCGTTCATATATCCTTCTTCCAATATACTAGTTCCTACGAACGTTTTTCCCATGACATACCTCCATCTGTCCTCTACTATTTCATCCCGGGGAAGTCAGTTTTATAATATGAGCAACCACCTTCACAAATTTCCTTCATCTGGGGGAAACATATATCCTCACATGAGTAACCCTTGTCATGTCACTTTCTCTTCGCAAGCGGCTTCCTCGGTGCCGATGCCCTTACAACCCTTTATGAATCAGTTTGGAGGAGGATACTATTTTTTTGGACAAGGCCACGGTGTATACCAGAACCCTTCTTGGTACGAAATCTCTCAAAACCCATCTTTCCCGAAACCTTGGTCTCAAATGCTGCAACTAACCACCACAACTTTAGTCATTAGTAGTCACACTGCACATGCATCACCAACCTCTGCTAGTCATGTTGGGGATCCATCACCAACCTTTGTAAATCATGTTGGAGATGATCCACTAGCCTCTTCAAGTCATGATGAGAGCATGTAACCGACCACTGTGAGTCATGATGGGGGAATTCATACGATTGAGAAGCCTCAACGTATAGGAGGTAAGCCCATGTTCCTTTGTATGATTTGCAAAGAGAACCACCTTTCTCGTTTGTGCCCTATTACTGCCTTGGTACAAAAAGAACAATCCTTGTCTGATAGCCCTTTGGGTTCTGATTTTTATTTGGTTTTCCAACATCCTAATCCTTCTTTCATTGATACATCGGTCATGTCGATGCAATCTTCAGCTAACGCCACTCCTATTTTGAGGAGTGAGGCATCTTTCGACCATGTCATTAACATTTCTAGTCCTGCATCCTATGAACAAGGGAGCATTCCACTCTCTCCAAGTACGCTCCCTCCAAGTCCTAGGGAGATTTCCTTTGACTGGAATGATCTTGTGGAGCTTAGACTTCTTTCTTCTACACCCTTCCAGATAAGGGGAATTCTTTGATACATTGTAGAAAAGGTAACCTTTGCAAGTATTTTATCCTCATCGACTTGGAAAGCTTTGGGTTTTACCAAGATTGTGTCAACTATCTGTGACTTGTTGACCTTCCACATAAGTTCTGCATGGGAGCCCTGGCCTCCCCCATGATATGCTACTTAGAACAACATCAACAAGTCTGGTTTAATCTCTTTTGCAACTCTCTCAAAAAGAGAAAATATTGCCGAGTGAACTTGTCTCTTTCACAATCATAAATTGGATTTGAAAGAACATCTATTTGGTGTAAGTTTAACCCTTTTTCGGACCAAGTAGACTAATTTTGAAAAGGGAACACTCTAGTCACTAGTGGCTAGAAGAGTTCTCCTGGGTATTGTTTTATACTTTTTCGGGCCTAGGGGACTGAATTTACGAAAAATAACATTATTTGGAGTTAAGTTTTAATTGCATCTCATCCTCTCGCTTGTAGTATTGAGCCTATTTTTGGTTCCCTCTTTTTCATTATAAGCCTATTATCTCAGTAGTTTGCATCATCATCCAAGCAGTGCCTTGTTTATATCCTTTGCAGCTTGACACCTTGTACCCTACGAGGAAACATTCCCCCGAGTGTCCATATCCTACATGCACCCCCTTGTATTGAGCATGGGTATGTTCCACTTTTGGAACTATTTGCTTACTCGCGACACTCGTTTCCTCCATTGTATCATAACATTCATTTGTCTATGAAAAAACAAAAAAATACAGCGGGAAAATTAATATTATCTCATGTTGGCAATAGTCGTGTTGCCTTTGAACAGAGCACAAAATTTTGAGTCCATTTGTCATCCAAAGTTTGGGTTTAGCATGAACTTAGGAAGCTGAGCTCGTTACTTAGAGTTTAATCCTCTGATTGGTTAATCTTCCAGTCCCTATGGAGATTTTGATTTGTGCCTCCTAAATAACAAATCTTCATCATTGAGTCTATGGTGTCAGAGTCTTCCATATGTCTCATGCTCTTGTTCAAAGGATTTTTATAATCCCATGTCATCCATTTCTCAGAAATATTGACTTTTCATGTTGACCATACCCTCAATATGTCTCAGAGTTACATGAAGTTATTGTCCTACTGTGCACCCTAGTCCTAGTTTCCTTATGGGTAGGTAACCTTGAACCCAACGATTGACATATTCTCATTGGTCACTGACTGGGGGGTTTCCCTTGTGTTCGACAAAAATAAAGATATTCCCACATTGGGATTCATGTAGTATCTTGGATGCCATTAGCTTTATTGGTGGTTTCCTCGCCTTCGTCGATGATTTTCAATATTGGCTGCTATTCAGAGGGTCTTTTTCGTGCACTGCTTTCATCTGGTGCATGCGAAAGATGCACAAGGTCAATGGTTCATGAACATGTTCTTCTTCCAAGTTCCTCCAAATCATCAAGCTACTTCTTTGTAGCTCATGCTGACTAATGAGAGATGCCTTAATGCTCTCCTTTCATCGAGTCTCCTTCCATTGACTTCAACTCATCTATTTTGGAAACGAGGACTAGAGTCCTATGAGTACCAAGAGGCCTGTAGTCAACAATGGAAGGTTCTCTCGCCATCGATAGTTGGGAATACAACAATTTCTTTTGATCGATGGATTTTTCAAGTGTACGACCTCAACTCCTTTATTCACACTTGTAAGAATGTACTCGATGCCTTGATACCTACTTTCATTATTGGTAGGTTGTCTCGCACTTGTTAATGATATACCTTAATGACCGGTAATCAAATGAAGTCTCATTATGTTCGACCTCAATTCCTTTATTCACATGATGTAGACTTGCACCTTTGGCGGATCATGTCGAAGACTTGAAGATATCAGTTCATAGCCGCAGCTTTCCTAAGCTATTGCTATCATTCATTGGACCAATACCTATATGACTTTAGTGATCACGGGAGATCAAATTGTACTCCATTGTATACATATATCTTCAGATTGATTTTGAGACTGGTTTTCACTGGGCCTTGTTCGTGACTATGATAGCCTATGACATGTATCTACCTTTGTAGTGACTATTCATGGCCATGAAAAACTGTTTGGTATATTTCCACATTGGATTTGCAGTGTACTTCAAATTGGTAGCCATGTGTACAAAGTCATTATGGATTGTATTGTTCTTATGAGCAACTAGTTCGTCTAGTTGGGTCTCCATTACTCCACTTCTGGGAATTATAATGTATTTTGGCCATCACAAATACTCCTCTGACCTCACACATTAGGGGGCATCTATTATAGCAAGATTTTCCTCACCCCATGCAACTTAATCAAAATGCCTTTTCCATTTCCCTATGTAGACTTGAAGTCCTCTTTTTGCAATTCCCAAAGCTAAAGAACATATTTTTCCATGAATAAGTGCCCTGAAAGCTATACAACATGCGTATACGCAGGTTGCACCATTACAACACATGCACATCGGGTTTTGTGCCCATAATTAAAAAATGGTGTCGAGTTTCCATGTCACATCACAAGATCCATGATCCTTGACCTTCCATATACTGGAAACATTCCGAATCGGCCCTTCAGTTCCATTTGAAGGATATAAATGGGCCATATCCAAGCTGTGGAAGAAGGGAGAAGAATTCAACTTTGAGAGAAAAGTTACTCTGGAGAAATTATTCACTTCATATTGAGTTTGCATCCCTTGGTCCTTTTAAGTCTGAACACATTGTTCAGCCCCCAATATCTTCCCTATTTGATGGAGAACCTCACTGTCTCTCTTATATGAGCTTGCCTTTGGTGGAGAATTGAAGTGGTGGAGGCCCAACTAGAAGGGACTTAGTTTCTCGGTTCCGAATGTGCTGACACATAAGTTTTTCATTCATACACTTATGTTGATTACATTTTAATAGAAATACTCTTTTGTAATTCATACTCTTTTGATGGATTATGTTGTTATATGTTCTAACTTTATATGTTATCACCATATGCTTGTGTATCTTGGTTGTTGAGGACAAGTTGCAGGTGTATAGCTTTGAGTCAAGTGCTCAATGGTGGACCTCATTGAACGTCTGGACAAGGTAGGATATTTATCTTGTCTTGTTAGCATGTTTGTTTATATAGCATACTTGAGATTAGAGTTGATTTCTGCAGTCATTTCCGTATGTTGTGGTTTACCCCATGCCATAGAGTGATTTTCCTCGTAACAAAATCGTTTATTAAATAATAACTAATAGGTGGGACCCTAATCTTTTAAATATTTTAAGATTGATTCCCTCCTTGTTGCTCCATAATTTATTTTAAAATAAATCATGCCACATCATAAACACACACATAAACAATCACTTGGATATTCCCTTGTGTCTCCCCAAAATTATCCACACACGCACACACATAAATAAATGTATTTTTCCACCACAAAAATAAATAAGACTGGTTGTCCAAAATGAAGATAATAGTATCAGGTTGTCTCAAAATAACCAAAACATACAAATTTTCCTACAATAATCAAAAGCCATATTTACTATGAGAAGTAGTCTGCTTCTTCCCACAATTTGTTTCCTTTTTTTCTCTATTTGTAGAGTTGATCTTCTCATTGCTTGACTGATTGGATGCATGAGGTTTTTCCTCGTTGAAAACATGGGATAGTTCATTATTCTACTGGGCATGATAGGTACTGATTGGGAGGAGTGACTAGAAGATTTGGCATGAATGAGCAGTTTTTTGCCTTTGCTTGACAAAGGTTCAAGGATGGTTGTCTTAATTCTCTTGCTTGCATGTGAGGACTGGACAAGGTATGCAACATGATCAATTTGTTGGGCATGTTGGTTGTGTGCAGGTGGAGGATGCAATTCCAATGAAACTATGGGACAACCATGATGATGGACTGCAGGTTGATAGACAATATCTTGCCAACCATCATTCACATGGACCTCTAGCTGGAGTGAGACATGAGGTGGAACATGGATTTCTGAAATATTCTGATGAGGTTGGTAAGGAGGTCTTTATGGTCTAGGATGTGGATGAAAAAATCCTTGACCCACCATGTTGAAGAACCCAGCTTGAAATAGCTGATTCAACTCTTGAGGATCAACATCAAAGTGAATGGAGAATCTGGGTCTCCTGTTACCCCTTTGCCAAAAAAAAATTCTTCCCCTTCCTCTTCCATGGCTCCCTCTGCTAAAGAAACTCATTGTCTACAGAAAACTTATATTAGAATATAGAACAGGAAAGATTGATCAACCATCAATTAACTTCATCTAAAGATAAACTCAAATATTGGCTCTTATTATTTAACACACAAGCATGCATGCCATTAATCCATTTCTATGTATACAATAATCATAATCATTCTTCCAATTAAAATTCCAATTGTCCTTATCTAGAAAAGGGATACTTAATGAAATATGGGATGTGATTTGGGTTTATAATGAATGAAAAGTGCTATTTATGAAAAGGAAATAAATGATTACTACTCTAAATAAGACCGATTCTTACCAAGCCATTTAAATAATCACGCCATCTTCATATTCAACTATAGATCTCGTTAATAATGCTCACTGTTCTAGTTTAGAACTTCTTTTCAAATTACAAGGTTTCTATAAAATCATGTTTCTTCTGGAACAAAACATGGAAATAATAAAATGATTTTGGGAAAAAATGAAGGCTTTATAATTTGTGTAAACTGAAATTATGGAGGGAAATGATAATGATCAATGTTCTTTCCATATACAACTATCATCCATCAATCATCAACAAATATGGTCAATTCAAACCTCAAAATAACACTTTGTATTTTTGTCTTTTCTATTCTTGAGAGTTAAATTCACTAAACAAAATATATCAACAAACAATCTGAAAACTCTTTTTATAATTTCCTGTAGAAAGAATCATTTTTAAACTTTTGAAATTTATCCATTTGAACCCTATTTTTCCAAAATAGTATAACCATAATAACATAATGAATCCATTCAAGGGAACAATAACTATTCCCATATTTATATTGATATATACATTTTCCATATATATTGCCAACTGCCAGAACTATGTTTTATCAAAGAGTGGCTTCCCTTTAAAAATATTTGTAAAACGAGACTTGAAACCACTATGCCAACCAAATACCAATCCAAAATATGATGTCGACTTCACACACAAGCTTCTCATTTCCAACTAACACTTCCAACAAACAATTCAAAATCATGATAAAGTTGTGGAGGATGAAAGTAGGGTTTAAATTTCTAAAAATATATTCTTGAATTCCAAAGAAAGCGAGTTGAGATAGGAGTGCAAGTCGAAACCCTATGTTTCGAATTTCTTTACAGCCGTAACACTATATCTTATCATCTGCAATTGGATTTGGGAAATAAGAGCGTGATGTATGTGAGAGAAAGTAGTTGAAACACCCGCATGCCCCAACAATTATCAGAACAAACTGGACTGATATTACAGTGAGCCTTAAAAGAATGCTCAACATTTCTTCTAGAACAAGATACAAAGACAGTTAAAATGAGAAGGGTGGGAGTGCACTACATACTTTTGTTTTATTTTTGTTTTGAGAATGAAATCCACAATCATAACAAGAAACCTACAATGCATAACAACATGCCATAACCATAAAACCCAACAAGAAAACAATAGTGATGACACTGTTTTCCTCATTCAAAATCTCTTATTCCTTTTAAACCCGACTATATAGGTTAAAATGCAAAACCCAGGTCCAGAGTCTCACTGATAATCCTATTTATTTTGTATCATCTTCATAAAAATAATTTTGCATCCACAACATTTCAAAATCAATGCCCAACATATATTCATTCTCATAAAAAACACACATGCAAGCAACCTGAGCCAATATTAAAATTTATCAGAACAAAGCAATCCATTGATGTCAAAGAAGTCGAAAATTTCCATACTTATCGAGATAACCTAAATAGGTATGAGAGATAAGACCAAGATCGTTATCCAACCACCAAAGCCCTTGAATCTACAAACTCTCGACTAATCAACAACATACCATTTCCAACAAGTAACAATGCAAAAGGTGGTATTCTCAGGAGGGAAAACCAACGAGAGTGCATTAAATTTCCATCAACTCACATCACCTCAACATTTACCAAAATTCACCAACCTTCACAATAACCAACCTAAATTTACACGGTGGAAAGAACTTAGTCGCCAACTCGGAGTCCAAATCGAGCCTTGGCACTATGCGTCAAGCCCACAACCATACTCAAGAAATATACCACATTTGCGAATAATACATAGTATTGATGCTTAAAAAACAACAACGATATCACTTAAAAAACCAAACAATGTGCCATATGTCAACCATAACATTGTGAATCGGGTTCGTTCATACTATGCATTCTACAACCTTGTATCAAATTGAAACCTCCATGTGATATCATATATGATATATATGTGCATGAAATAAAAGTTGACCACCCTTTTCAAATATGTCACAAGTCATATAAAACCACATAACTTAAAGCTTGTAATCACAAATGTCATAACTTTGGCGCGAAAGATATGTCACTCTTTTCGTTTTCCTTTAATCATGGAGACAACATATTTAATGCAATATGAGGATAATGAGTCTCATAGATCGTTGTCGAAGAAACAATTTGTGCGTGTAATAAAATATCAAATTGTAATTTAATCTAACCATTTGTTTGCAGGTCACATTTCTTTCTCAAAAACAAATGAGTGAAATCAACTTAATACAACTTCTCTAAGGGGTCCCACCTACTAGTTAAATAATATAGTAATAGAAATAATATAGTGCATTGAAATATTTTGCATGCATGATTCTTGTTGCACAATTTTGCATCAACATTTGGCCACTCCAAAGGGAAATCTTCTTGTAGCAGATTAGAACTCATGAATTCTGGTTTTGACGAAATCAACATGCGTGCGTAATAATAAGTGATAGAAATAGTCCAAGAGTGGAAAGTTATACAACATGGGGAGATAAGATTGAAATTGAAATGATATATGAAATGGGACTTCGTGGAGCAACTTATGAAAAATGAGATATATGAGGGGGCTTGGTCCTATTTGTATAACCAACAAAGAAACAATAGCATTTGCTTTGATGAAATTTCAACCTTGCTGCAAATTTTAAAAAATCATCTGATATGCTCTTATTTAAAATGGAATGAAGGATAGAAAGGAAAAGGAGAAAAAGGGAGAGTCACGACAATCAAGTTAGTAGCAAAACATTTAATTGAACGTACAAGAAATGTCTCATCAACATTTAAAGAAAAGAGAATCATAATATCTATGATGTGTGTTTAATTTCTAAACCAATCAACAATATTTGCATATAATGACTTGAATGATCTAGCTGACTCTGCCTCTTAAAATGGTTCAAAACTAGAAAATGAAAATGAAAATTGATAAAATAAAAGAACAAAAATTACTCAAAGTAAACAAGCAAGTATGTACAAAAAGTATTTACAAAGTATTCAATCAACAATCAATTTGGTTCGACATAGTGATTGAGATGAAAACTATTATTACTATAGGAAAATAATCGCTCATCCATATCTTTCAATAAGTATGCGTTGGTACCAAGGACATAAGCGATTTAAAATGGACCTAGCCATAATTTCTGGAACTTTGAGTGTCTTCATTTCAGCATGAGTAGAATCTCAAAGTAA